>JAJOZX010005594.1:0-77500 GCA_023014485.1 Bathynomus jamesi
TCCTAGCATTTTAAACACTTCTTCTTCAAACTTACTGTAGAGCTGTTTTAGTGATTTAGCACTATGCTTAAGATCATTATCCTGTTGAAATAAGAAGTTTGCATAATCTCCATGAAGTTCTTTAGCAGCTGGGATTGCAATATTAGTGAATAGATGTTTGAATACATATTGATCTATGTGGCCATTTTCATTCCCAGTGATCCGGTGTAATTTTTCAACTCCCTTTGATGAGAAGCAGCCCCACCCATTGATTCCCCCATCTCCTTTTTTCACCATTGGAATAAGGCATTCATTCTTATATTCTTTACCAATTTGTCTATTAACAATTTTCCTCCTTTTATCACTACCAAAAATTTTGAATCTGCTTTCATCACTCCATACAATTTTTGACCAGTTCTCAGCATCCCAATCTTTGTGTTGAAGAGCAAATTCTAATCGTGCTATCACATTCTTCTTTGATTTACAATAAAGGTTTTTTCTTACTCACTCTAGCAAATGTTTTATTATCTGTTAACCTTCTTCTTACTGTATCAGCACTAACTTTTGTTTCCCCTGCTTTCACTAATTCTTTACTCAAGTCACTTGCTGTCATAAATCTATTCTCCAAAGCTTTACACCACGCTCTGACAAAACCCTCTTTCTTCCAGTTTGGACTAACTTACAGGTACTTCCTTAGTTTAAAATAAGTTTCTTAATGTATCTGACTGTACCTTCACTTATCTTCAGCATTTTTGCAATATTTGTATTGGAATAATTACCCATTTTAACAAGAGTGGTCAATTCCCCTAAGTCTTGGCTAGATAACTCGCGTGTCTTAACCATCCTCTCAAATTGGATATATATAAGTAAAAGTTTCGTTGAACAGCATTAAAATGAACCTTCCACTATCGAGGCTGACAGCACACTAAACTGCGCATGGTCTGTGCCACTAATTTCAAAATTAGAGGACTTTTAATTTAGTGATGCCAAATTATCAAAATATTGAAGAAACTATGGGAATTAATTACAATGACTTTTAAAGTGGCAAAATATTGTACTTAATCTAATAATTACTGTCTTATACTAATTTATTTGCGTTCTGCATAACATAAATTACTGTAAAAAATATATTAACATAAAATAAATTTTACTAAATCTCAAAAAATAAAGCTACCATTAATATCTGGATAATATTTCTCAATTCGTAAATACTTTTGCGGACCAGTGTATATATATATATATATATATATAATAGAGAGATTGATGGATGGATGGATGAAAAAGGGTTTACATGTGTTGTAGTTTTTGTTGGAATTGAAATTGTGATAGATTGTTATTTTTGATTGGAAGAGCCAGAAACTGGCACAGCACTCAGGTCAGATGATTGTGGCCCATTGCGCTGACTCCTTGATTATTTTTAATCAGCACCATCATTAGTTGGTTTTGACCTCACTTTGTGTACAGGGAAACAGCATTACTCACTGGGCTACAGCCACTGGGTTGGTTAGAACTAGGTCTAGATATGAAGATTCTTTATGTTCAGATCGCTTACCATTGGGTATCATGTGTGTAATAGAGAGTGAGTTTCGCTGAATTAGTAATCTGGTATGAGTTTCATGCATTGATTCCTTATTGCACAGAGGTCAGGCTCACCATCCTCCTTTGCAAAAATGAAAATCAACTTACACCATTTACAATTTAATTAAGCTGAAGTGAGTGGAGCCTGATATAGAAATGAGACAAACTTGACTTAGATGAATTTGAAAATTATGAAACCAGATATGCCACCATGACATCCAAAAGGCTTAGAATTTTTTTAGAATATCTTAAATTATAAGTTAAACTGTTTTGCTTAGTTAGTTTTGGTTCCTTTTTAATCTTTTTTATTACTGGACATGACACACCAGACTACTCAAAAGGGTTCACCTCAAGTTTACCATGTAGCTTAATATAACACCCTGTGAAACTGTTTCTTATTGTTATAAGTTAATATAAAATAAAAATGTAAGAATCATGCTAATGGCTTCTGCAGACTATAGTCATGTTTATTTGCCATCAGTATACACCAGCTTTGAGCCTTCAGCCATTTAAACTTCTGAGAGGGAAATGCTATTTCTACCCCTTCAACCCGAAATAAATTTTGACCCATTCCTCCAATCCCACTCTTATTATCCTTCTTATCCAAATTCATTAATTTATTATTATTTCTATTATCTCTATTATATATATATATATATATATATCCCCGCAAGGGGGTTCTAAGCTCGTGCTCTTGAGTGCTCTTTGTGCTCGTTTGTACGTGCTTGTTCCTGGAGGTTTCACGTGCGCCCTCCCGGCCCTAGCACCCAAGGATGATGGGGCTCGACCCTGCAGTCCTTGTCATCCTTGGTCTTTTTCCACTTCGACTGTCCCCTCCACCCTTTCTTTTTCCTCTGTCTTTCCTCTCCCTTTTTCTTTGTTTTTCCGCTGAGATATGCCCTTTTAAATAGAGGCGAATCAGTTCTTCCTGAACTTAAAAAAAAAAAAAAAATATATATATATATTAGGGTGCCACTTATTTGGGGTGTTTTTCATTTTTTGGGAATTTCTATCAGGACGGGCGCATTTCTGGTGTCATTCCATCTAAAAACATTGTGTGTAAAATATTTTTGAAATAAAATAATAATTAGAACTGCCTCAACGAGGTCAAAGTTTATACTTTTTGTCGAAAAGTACTCATGGCGTTCTGTTATCATGTCAGTTTTCGTTTCGATAGCTGCTGTAGTTTCTGAGTTGAAAAATGATAACAGACAGACAGACGGACGGTCAGAGTCGTTGGTTTAGTCTTCCGCACTGGTGTACAGAAGACTAAAATGATGGTATTATACAGGGTGTAACACGAGTTTATCCAAATATTGATACAGGCGAAAGAACATGTTATTCTAAGTAGAAAATGGGTTGGGACGAGTTTTGCCAACACTAACAGTGTTTCATTCTCTTTTTCAGTGAGTTCTGAAACGACGTGATGGCTTCGGCAACAAGATCTAAAACAGCAGTCTATCTCCTGGGGACCGTGGACCACAGCATCACAGGAAGCATGCTGCCTACGGGAAAGCAGGCGCTTCAGTACTTTTTCCACCTTCACCTTGACGTCAAGAAGCCGATCAAGGAAGCAGCCGCTGAGACAGTGACCGCAGTCAAGGAATTCTGGGAGCGGTCCCGTATTCCTACGCAGAAAGACCAACGCGCAAGGGACAAGGTTCTCCGAATGTACGAGAAGTGGCGGGCTCTGAACAAGAACTCGAAACGGCGCACTGTGACCCAAATCAGGAACGAGGCCGAGTTCCTCTCATCCCTTGACCGCCTCTTCGACATCGCACACGAACAGGCGATGTCGATGATCACAATCGAAGAGGACAGGGAGTTCCTGACGGGACAAAGGGCCGAGGTGCGGCGCGGCCGCATCTCCTCCACACGTGACATGACGCTGCACACTGAGGAGGAGCGTGCGAGGAGACAGGAAGCGGAAAGGAGCCGCCGGCAAGATGATGAAAGGGCGAACAGAGAGAGCCGAGAAGAACTCGTCGAACTGGCATCGAGCTCCAGCTCAGGTGCAAGCAGCCCGACTCGGTCACCGACACGGCGTCGTCGCCGAGAAGAAGAGGAAGAGCTCTCTCTCCCGGGCCCGTCCACGTCGAATGCAGAAGCATCTACGACCCCTTTACCACCCAAGCGATTCCGCGCGTCGAAAAGATGATCACCCCTGATCTCTCCGCAGCGATGGATCGGACGAAACTTACCGACCGAGAAGGTGTTTTTTTTGCTGTCGGCGGCTGCGAGGAGCTTGGGCCACGACCCTGAGGAGCTGGTCTTGAACCGCGAATCCTCCCGCCGCGACCGAGCAAAGTTCCGTGCTATGGCAGCAGCGGAAATGAAGGCAGCCTTCCATCCTACTGTGCCGCTGACCGTTCACTGGGACGGGAAAATCGTACCAGCGGCTGACGGAGGCCCTGCTGAAGATCGCCTTCAAGTTCTGGTGTCTGGGGAGAACGTCGACAAGCTTCTGGCTGTGCCCAGCCTCCCCGACGGCACCGGCCGCGCCATGGCGGAAGCCGTCCTCTCTGCCCTCGAGGATTGGGACATCAAGGGACGGATCTGTGCCCTCTCTTTTGACACCACCGCCTCAAACACAGGACTCTCAGGAGGAGCTTGCTATATCATTGAGCAGAAACTCGAGAAGACAGTGCTTCATTTGGCTTGCCGCCACCACATCCACGAACTGGTGTGCGAGAAGGCATTCACGGCGTGCCTCGGTCCCTCTACTGGTCCTGACATCCTCCTGTTCAAACGATTGCCGCCCAGTGGGACTTCATCGATCAAACCAAAGCGAAGCCCTTCGAGGATGGAACCATGCCGCAGCACCTGAAGGACGCCCGCGACGACCTGCTGATCGAATTCAGCCGCCTCCTCGACGGTCAACATCCACGTGATGACTACAGGGAACTTCTGGAGCTCTCTGTAATTGTGCTGGGCGGTCCGAACAAGCGGGGTGCCCGGTTCGCTCGTCCCGGCGCCTTCCATCGCGCGCGCTGGATGGCAAAAGTCATCTATGCCATCAAACTGTTCCTGTTCCGGGAACAGTTTCAGATGTCGTCAGGCGAAGCGGCTGGAATCCGGCGATTCACCATCTTCGCCGTGTCCATCTACGTGACGGCCTGGTACAAAGCGCCGCTCCCGGCAACGGCCCCAGCCGCGGACCTCGCGCTGCTCAAGGCCCTCGTCTATTATCCGGACTCAGCGGTGGCCAAGGCGACGGCGACAGTCTTCGCCAGGCACCTATGGTACTTGAGCGAGCGCCTCGTCACCCTGGCCATCTTCGACGAGGGTATCGACTTGGCGACAAAGCGGGAGATGATTAAAGCGATGGAAGAAGAGGAAGGATTGGAGGATCCCCCGCGGCGTATCAATGTGGACCTGTCCACCGCCTCAATCGCCAACAATACATTGGCCAAGTTCACAACGACTACATCAAAGGAGTTCTTCAAGGTTCTGGACATCAGCACCGCCTTCCTGCTCAAGGATCCGGAGGAGTGGCGGACGGACCCAGCCTTCATCGCCGCATCCCGCCGAGTCCAGGCCCTTCAAGTTGTCAATGACTTCGCGGAGCGCGGGGTGGCGTTGATGCAGTCTTTCAACCTGGCCCTTACCAATGAGTGAAGACCAAAGGCAGTTCCTCTTACAAGTGGTCGAGAAGCACTGTGCTTCCCAACCGCCCGCAAGTCCACCGTGACCTCTGCAAAGTAGGCAACAATGAGAGGGAGATGGGCGCCCATGACCCCCCCCCCTTGAGGGGCTAATACTCGAGTTGAGGGGGACCTAGAGTTGAAAGTATGAAGTCCAGTTATATGTTTTAGGTCAAGATTAGTAGCTTGAACAAACTAGAAGTGATATTTTATTTGCTAGAGGCATAGAACATCATGATCTAAAATTTCTACTTTTCGAGAAAATATACAAACTTTGACCGTATTGAGGCAGTTCTAAATATTGTTTTATTTCAAAAATATTTTACACACGATATTTTTTGACAAAATGGAACCAGAAACGCGCCCGTCCCGATAAAAATTCAAACTTTCGAAAATAAGTGTCACCCTAATATATATAATACAGTAACTCTGAAATAAAGAATGAAACACCTTTAACATCTTCATTTTATTTCCTCATAACATAGTTTTTAATTAGAAAATATTTAAGACACATACGAAAAAATTTTAAAATGAACAAATCTCTACTAGATGAAAAAGAAAAAATAACAGAAAATTTTCATTTGCCAACCACAATAAAACTTATTAGCAAGAAGGTTTGCATTCATATATTTCAGTCTTTTTAGAATGTTGTGTGCAAACAGTTTTCTTATATTTAGAGCAGATACGAGACAATTTCCTATCTGAAGTGCATTTATAACACCTTTTTCTTAATGATTTCTTAGTTGAAACCTGGTTATCTGTTACTTCTGAAGATGTTCGAACACTGCAAACGGACATTGTATTCTGTATGGAATGACTGAGTCCTACTGTATTTTTTTACCTTAGTTCAATCAGTGGTGTGAGAAGATCCATGCCTAAATCTATGAGAAACTGTTATCTTTTATGAGTAGATCCTTTCTGCCATTCAGGATACTTGTGCAAATATCAGGTCATCCCATAAGTAATGTAGTTTTTTGATCGAAATTTGAAGGACAAAAAAAACTCAACTGAAACTTTTTAATCTAGTATATATTTTCCATCGGAATCAGTGACACTGTGCCAACGTCCTACAAGCTTTTCAATGCCATGTTTATAAAATTCAGGCAGTTTTGAGGCAAAAAACGTACAAAGACTGGTGTGCAGGTCATCTAAAGAAGTATACTGTTTCTCGTCAAGATCGTTTTTCAGACTCCTGAAGAGATGATAATCTGAAGGCGCAAGGTCTGGAGGATGTGGACGTTTTTCCCACTCAAGCTCCTCAATTTTTGCAGAAGTGATCTGAGCGGTATGAGGACGTGCATTGTCATGGTGGAACACGATTCCTTTCCAATTAACCAAAGGTGGTCTCTTTTCTTTTAGTGCAGTGTTCAATCGATCCAGTTGTTGACACTAGACTTGAGTGGTGATTGTTTGGTTGTGTGGTAAGGTTTCAAAGTGTATTACACCACCTTTATCCCACCAAACACTAAGCAACACCTTCCGAGGGTGAAGATTTGGTTTTGGCTGTGGTGTCGCTGGTTCTCTGGCACAAACCCACTGTACGGCGCTTAACATTCTGGTACAGTATCCACCTTTCATCACCAGTCACTAAATGGTGCAAAAATGGATCTTGGGAGTTCACAGGAATGAAGAGCTGTGCTAATGTTTACCCACACCCTCAGATTGTCGACTGACAATTCATGTGGCACCCATTTTCCTAACTTAGGCACTTTCCCGAGTTGTTGCAAATGTCAATGGATGGTGGACGGGGATGAATTGAGTTTCTGAGCCAATTCTTCAACAGTTGTTGAACAGTCTTCTTCAAGTGCCGCTAACAGCAGGTCATCATCAAATTCAGCGTGGTGTCCAGAGCATGCTGCATCTGTCAAACAGCAGTCACCATTCCTAAACTTTTGAAACCATCTTTGACATTTCCTCACATGCAGAATATCGTTGCCATAAACATCCTAAATGTTTCGCGTTGCTTCAGTAGCACTATTCCCTTTTTTGAACTCGTAAAGCATTATATGTCTGATATGCTCTTCTGATACTGCCATGTTTATGAGGGGTTCACATAAAGCAAAACACACGTCTTCACTGGTCAAGGTCTGTAAAGTATGTAGCGAAACACGATAGATCTCCTCTTAGATATAACCTTCAGAAAATTTATACTTAAACCGAGTAGGACTAGTTTAAACTTAATCTATCGTAAAAAATGACATTACTTATGGGATGACCTGATATATCACATAGGTATTTATGCCACATAAGTTTCAAGATGTTCATGAAATAAGCTAATGGCCAGTGCCTGGTTTTCCGCTGAACACTGTATGAGTGACAGAGCTGGTCAACAGTATCAACAGTTCCTTTTATGTGATTATAATAAGTAATTATTTCTGGTTTTCCAGCTTTGTCCAAATTACCATCATGATGGAGAGTAAATATGAGTATGACACTTTTGTTTTTCTTAGGAACGTATGAAACAACAGTTGTGTTCTTGTCAAATCTAAATAGAGATGATCTCACAGGACAATTTCTGTTTGAACTGAAACTCAGGAGGTATATCACGTTTATTTTTATGAACTGTGCCAACATACGTAATCCTTTTCAGCAATGTTCATCAGTGAGGCTAAAATCAGAAAAGTAATTATCACCTGTAATATTACACCCAGAATGATACAGTGGTTCAACTAGAGCTTTTACAATTTTGGCAGCTAAATTTTTTACTGGAACATTTCCTACTTTTCCTGTGTACGGTTCCCCATTATAGATATAACCACTGTTACAGTCAGCTAGAATAAAAAGTTTCATACCATATTTATCTGGCTTTGAAGGTAAATATTGCTTGAATGGACAATGTCCTCAGAATGGTATTAGCTGTTCATCAATGCAAACTTGGGCAGATTGAGTGTAGTTGTTCCTGCAATTGTCAATAAATTCATTCCACAATTCCCTGATTGGTGCAAATTTATCTAGTGACCTTCTTTGAGCTTGTGTGTCCTTATTATCAAAATGAAGGTGACCGTATAATTTCGAATTGGCGTAAAGACATTGTTGCCTTGAAAACCAGCCTTCCCAGTGGTCTGTCTTTCCACATATCACGAATATTCTCATGATTGCCTTTTGAAACTCCCATCAAAATGAGGAGACCTAAAAATGCTTTTAGTTCTTGCATACTAATGTTTTCCCACTCTTTATTCTTAGTTTTGTAATACAGTGAACCATGCTTATTTGTAAATTGTACAATATCAAGTAGCATGTTTTCGCTCAGAAATGAATGAAAAATTTGAAGTTTATTGTTGAAATTTATTGTGGGACCACACTGAAAGTTGATGATATTGCATGCATGCGTATGTGACGGAGCTGGAGGAGTGGTACTCTATTTCCTTCCTGATTTTCCTATATATTCCTCTCGAATATCACCTTCCCTCAAGTTCACTAAATCATCACCATTGTTGGAAGAATCTGAATGAGAGCTTTCCGAATTTGCATAAGTCACGGTTTCTGAATCTTGTTTTTGTGAATGCTTAACACCATCATCATCACTGATTTCACTTATACCAATGTCACTAAAATCACCAATGTCATTATCACTTACATTGCTTTCACTACTGTCACTTTTATCAACTATTGCATTGACCGTGGATTCAATATTTTCATCACAAAGTTTGACTCGCTTCCTCTCCATCCCATATCTGAAATAAGACTAAAATCAGCTCTGAAATTTCCAGATGTAATTGTACTAAATGCGCATGTGCTACAACTTCCCACGTGTGAGTCTGACACAATACATGATGCAATGCCATAATATATATTTTCCAGATGTAATTGTACTAAATGCGCATGCATGTTACAACTTCCCACGTGTGAGTCTGATGCAATACTGTAATATATATATATTAGTGATGTAGCGGATGTCATTTTTTTCACATCCGCGGATGCGGATGAGGATGTTTGATTTCAACATCCGCGGATGCGGATGCGGATGCGGATGTCTACATTTTCGTTATTTTTTAGGATATATTCGAGATTTGTTGTGTTTAACGTATATAATAAGTTATTATATAGAGAGTGCTGTAGCTATAATGTAGTATAATGATTAATTGTACAATAATTGCTGTACTTTTCCCTGAATATAAAATAATAGCAAGCATCTAACTAATATAGAAATCAATTAGTGAATTCGTCTGCAAATAAATTCGTTATATTTTGTTGAGTTTCAGCCACAATTAGAAACCATAATTGTGTTACCCAACCTCTTTCCCCAACCTCCACCCTTATAGAAAGAGATCTTTAATTAGCTTGATAACTATTTATATTAAGTTTAAAGTTTTATTAGGCATATTTATAAATGAGTAATTAAAATAAAGTAAACTAAGATGTTCATCGTTTAATATTCAAACTTAATTATAGGAAGGTTATGCTTAAGGAACATTAATTTTTCTGCCTTTTCTGCTGCCAGTCTGTTGCTCTTTTCATCATATATTAATCCAGCACTGCTAAATAATCTCTCGCTTGGTACGCTTGTTGGAGGACGTGCTAAATGTTTCCTTGCAAGTTTACTCAAGTATGGATAGATATTCTGCGTATTTTTCCACCAACTAATAGGATTGTCACATGCAGCCAGGCGTTTTTCTTGGTGATAGCTCTCGATCATTTTTACTACATCTTTTGACATCGCGTAGGTCTCGTCATCGCTGCTTGACTCAAGAAACTGAGAGAGAGATTCTGTGATAGATTTGCTTGTTGAAGGTGTTGGTTCTGTCACTGAAACTTTTATTCTTTTGGTGGGTGGCGAAGCGACAGATTCAAGAGATTGAAGCTCTTCAACTGCTTTGCCAAGTGATGATTTAACTCGTTCTAATGTACTAGGTGAAAATAACTTAGCTTTGTAACGTGGATCTAAGTAGGTTGCAAGAGAGTAACTTCATACAAGAACAGCCTCTCATCTTGTCGCTTGCATCACTTTTGCGCACAATGAACTAGTTCTATTATTATAGTAGAATTTGATAATTTCCGCTTATTAATGACGTTTTATCTCAACTCCACATCCGCACGACATCCGCAGTCCAAAGTGCGGATGCGGATGCGGATGTGACCTACATCACTAATATATATATATTATATATATTATATATAATATATATATATATATATATATATATATATACACATACTCAACATCGCATAATAAATCATGATACACCAAATTTATTTTATTTTTCCAAAATGTTTCCAGGGGACCCATTGCAATATTGCCTATTATTGCCTGCTACCAGGCTCCTGATGATTTTTGTTTTTAAGTATCATAGGATATTGTAGTATATACAGCAAAACCCCGATTATCATGGTTAATTCGTTCTGTGAAAACGCTGTGCTAATCGAACATAGTAATACATAGGAAATGCAGTAATTGGTTCCAGGACTTTCAAATTTTTTGCTGACTTTTTAAAAAGCACTTTTTTTACCATATTTCAACCTAATATAATAGTAAAGGATAGTCAAAATGTGTTCACTAATCAACAGTTTATTAGAAATGAAACATTATAGTAGGTACTGTACATAAAAAAAGAGTGAAAAATATTCTATACAGTACAAATCTACTTCCTTGAAAAATATTTATCTAGGGTCGTTTGAACCGCCTTCTCTTCTTTTTCTTTCTTCTTCTCTGCATGCATCTGCCTGTAGCAGCAAAGACTGTTTTCCAAGTTTCAGCGAACTTGCATGCTTCGCTCTATGTTAGGGTCGATATCCATTATCAGTTGCTTGAACTTTTCGAATTCGCGGAACATCATATCAAATTCTTTTACAGTCATTTCCTTCATCTGTTGTTCACACTACACACAAACAGAAGGCTTACAATGATACCACATTTAGCATGATGCAATATAGTATGTAATTTGACGTTTAAAAATGTTTAAAAACGTTTGAGAACACAGCAGAAGACAGCGACTTTGCGCGTGACATTTGAAAATATTACCGTGCTAATCGAAGTTTGACCCCTTGTTATTCGGGATTTGGTGTCAATTTATAAACCGTGTTAATTCAAAAACTGTGCTAATCGGCGTTTTACTGTACATAAGCAGAGGAATACATGAAATATCAATTGAAAATGATATTTCTAAGTAATAATTTATGAAACAAATAACGCTTGGGTCCCCAAGGACCCATTTTGTGCATTTGAGGGTTAAAATAGAAAAGAAGCCATGGTAATTATACATTTTCTGTTATTTGCACAATAGTTTTGTCAACTGTTTGACTCTCGATTCTTCTCTTACAGATTGTATATAGCATGTGATAATAAGCCTCATGGTTGTACCTCCATCGTGAAATTGGATGGATTAAAAGCCCACTTGGAGGAATGTGAATTTAACCCTAAAAGGCCTGTCCCTTGCGAACAGGGTTGCGGTCTTGTTGTCCCGAAGGATGAGTTGAAAGTAAGTTCATTGTTAGTATTATTTGTTAACTGTCTTAACACAGTTTTTTCTTTCTGACTAAGCTAAGCTAATTTTTTTTTTTTTTTTTTTTTTTTTTTTTTTACTGACTGAAGGTTGTCATCATTGGGAACTTTTAAGAAAAAGCCTTAAACTGGAAGGTACCATTCCAGTTATTGCAGATTTGGATAGATTTTTGTAATTTGTAATCAGCATGCAGATTTATTTGAACATTGAAGAATATGTTGTTTTTGCAATTTAAGCAAGTTTGTTGGAAATATTGGGGACTTTTTTCAGCATATACTGTAGATACTCTCAAGACTCGGTATCAAATGTTGCTTAATGTAGCTGATCAATGGGAAGTGGTGTTACAACATTAGCCATGATGTAGCCCCTAATTTATAGGTCTGCCCTTGAAAATTTTCAGGGTGGTGGTATGGTAAATTTTGTTTTTGCTGACTGATACAAAAGAAAACAAGTTTGGAAACTCTTACAGTAGTTGAATTGGACAGAGTTTAAACTTGACATAGCAGTAATTATTTAAATAGAGGCTGAACATTGAACAGTCTAGTTTAATTAGTAACTAGCAAATTAGATTAAAGGTCACTTTTGCTAGATTTTTACTCATCCAGTGTGGTTATGGGTAGAAATAAATTGCCAAATTTTACATTATTTAGTGTATGTTGTTACTTTAGAAATGGCTTGCATTGAGTACTACTACAAAAAAATAGTTTTGTCTCTGACAAAATAAATTTGGAGGGGGCCATACTGAATTGCACTTGTCCATCATTGTCTGTCTGTTCATCTCACATTCGTGTCAAGGATATAACTTTTGAACTGCTCAACATGAATGAATGAAACTTTAAGCACGTATGGATCATCACAAGATGAAGTGTCATGAGCAAGACTTGTGTCCCTGTATTGAAGGTCAGGGTCGCAAGTTAGAGGTCAAATGTCAAATTGAGGTTCATACCATAACTTTATTGATGAAACTTCACCCACACATGGATGATCATAAGATAATGTGTTTTGAGTAAGATTCAGGTCACTGTGTCAAAGATTAAAGGTCAAACAGAGGTCCATACTATTACTTTTCAACCACTCTACTCAAATTGATGGAACATTTCACACACATGTATTATGAGCAAGAATACTGGTCAAAAGTCAAATAGAGGTCTGCACCATAACTTTTGAAACTGAAACTTCACATACATTATTAGATGATGTATTTTGAGCATGACTTAGGTCCTTGCATCAAAGGTCACAAATGGAGATCAAAGGTTAAATGGAGGTACATGTCTTAACTTTTAAACCACTCGATATAAATTGATGAAACTTCATACACATGTGTATCATCACAAACTGATGTGTCTCAAGCAAGAATCAGGTTCTTGCAGAAAAGGTCATGGTCACAAATATAGGAGGGGACATTGACATTGTTCCATCTGACATGCTGTAGTTCTTGTTTTAGATATTTTAGAATTTTTAAAAGTTTCAAAATGGGTTGTAGAAAAATACTTACTACAGCTTTATGAAATGATTATTATTATTTTTCAGGACCACAACTGTTTACGAGAGCTGCGTAGTTTGATGCAAAATCAATCAAACAAAATTGCTGAACTGCAGCAGGATATTGTTGAAAATAAGTTCCAACTTAATGAACAAAAACAGGAAATTCAGCTGCTAAAAGTGAGTTTTTGATCATAGTATTTGCATCGTTTAAACATTGTTACTATGTATTATTTTAAAGGGGTTCATGAAGGTTCTTTAGGTATGTATTTAAGTAAGATAGTTCAGGACCAGTTGATAGTCAGTTTTTGCCTGTATTTGAAGTCTAATCAAAGGTGCCTATATTTGTAAAGCGAGTAATTTGGCTGGCACTGAGAAGTCTTGAATTATGACATTTTTGTCTATACTCTCCCATCTCATTTTGTCTTGATTCATGACCTGAGCTTTGAAGAGAAGTGTTATTGTGGAATATTCTGCGGAGAACTAATATTATTAGCATGTAGTTCGGCTGATCACCAGTGTAGATATGGTACCCATTTAGAGCTCCACCATAAAATACTCTGGCAAACCAGTTTCCAGCAAGGGGAGTCTAACTGACCATATTCTAACATCTTGTAACCTTAGGAAATAAAATAAGAATAAGCTTAAACATTGGAAAGCCTGAGTAGCCTTGTGGTTGGGCTGTTAATCTGAATTACTCACATTTAAGTCCCAGCTCGGATCTTGTAATTTCACATTTCACTGATGGGGTTTGTTGTTAGTTTTGGAATGAATTTCATGTTAAACTGTAGGTAGGATGAAAGTAGAACAACAAGCTTGACCTTCATGCGAATGAACCATTCATTCACAACTCTGAACAGAGCTCAGAAGTGCCATATATATATATGTCACTGATTACGAATTCATCAGCCCCGGGTTCGAGACCTGGTGATGGCAGCTGGCGCGCAGCAAATCTCAGTTGTTCACCCTTCCACACAATAAAGAAAGTGGTTGGTAGATAAATGGGTACCCTGGGTGTCCTAGTGGTTAAGATGCTGGGCTGCTGGTGGGGCGTGGTTCGGATTCCACATTAAACTGTAGGTCTAAGTTGGAGTGAAAAGCGTGACCTTCATCAAAATGAACAATTCAGGTGGAAGCTAACCAAAAGGTGTGGTGTGTGTATTAGGGGAGTGGGGGTCGAAATTGTATTCTTATTCTACACACTGCTCGGAGTTTCCTTTGGGCCCCTAAAGAACATACTGTAATTACACCGCTATGCGCCCCCCCCCCCCTACCCGTTGCAAATGCCCCCCCTTTTTTTAAATTGAAATGAAATTGAAACCAATTCTTTGAATAAAAAACCTGATAAATGACAAGGATTAAAGTAAATAACGATATAAGTAAAGTTAAAGTAAGTTAAAGTAAGTTAAATATATGTAATACATACTGTATATACAGGGTGTCCCAGAATTAACTATCTATTTCAATGAAATCGAACAAATTTAATAAAAACTGACATAATTTTGTGTTTATTACTAAATTATGATACAAAAACAAATAGATTTATAAATCATAAGTCAAAACTTTATTGAGAAGTTTCAACATGTGCACCGTCTGTATATCTGCAAATTTCAAATCTATCCTCAGCGCTGCGAAACACATTTTGAAGCATTTCAGGTGTTATCTCCCGCACTGCCAACTGGATGCGTTCTTTAAGTTCAGCTAAACTATTGATCTTTTGTCAATAAACCTTTGTTTTTATGAAACCCCATGCAAAGAAATCCAGGGGTGTCAAATCAGGAGAACACAGAGGCCAAGGTTGAGGTCCTCCACGTCCAATCCACCGATTCGGAAGGCGTCTGTTGAGGTATTCTCGAACAATTAGAGCATAATGACATGGTGCTCCATCTTGTTGAAACACAACATTATCAAGAATGCCATCATCAAGAAGCTGTGGTTCGAGAAACTGCTGAAGCATATCAAGGTAGATGGTACCTGTTACAGTTGCTTCCGCAAAGAAGAATGGGCCATAAATTTTGGATTTGGTCATTCCAAGCCACACGTTAACTTTTGGAGAGTCTCTCTGCCATTCTATGACCAGACGGTCTTTCATTGGACCAGATACGACAGTTGTGTCGATTGACTTTACCACACGTGTGGAAAGTCACCTCATCACTGAATAAGATGTTATCCAATAAACTTTCATAATTTTCGATTTGATCCACAATTTCTGCACACCTTGCTGCTCGATTTGGATAATCCTCTTCATTTAGGGCATGCAGTACTTGAATGTGATAAGCCTTTTTCATCAGTGTCGAACGCAAGATTCTATGAACTGTTGTCTTGGATATGTTGAGTCTTCAACCGGCCTCCCTAACCGAAGTTGTTGGTTCATCCTCAAACAATTGTCGTACCTGTTCGGTACTGTTACGTGCTGTCCTTGGGCGTCCTCTTCCCACCTCATCGTGTACGGATCCAGTTCTTTTAAATTTGTTCACGAATCGCTTTGTCTGTAGGACCGGTTCTGTGGAATCTTCTTGTAAATTTTTCTCTGATTTCATTACATTGCATTCCTTTGTTATGGGATGTTACAACAAAGATGCGTTCTTGTGTATTCATTATTAATAGGGTTCTGAAAGAGAATGAAAATAAAACTGAAAAACTGAAAAAATTATGAAACTAAAATTATGAAAAAAATTTAGAAATTTATACATTTTTAACACATATTAAACATGATAAACATAAATAAAAGTGTGTTTTTAAAAAATTTGTCCGATTTCATTGAAATAGATAGTTAATTCTGGGACACCCTATATATATATATATATATATATATATATATATATATATATATTATATATACAGGGTGTCCCAGGAGGAAATGTCACGAGTGCACCATTTCACTCTTTGGGTATTTCTAAGTAGAAAGTATTATATCGATATGGGTCTGATTCCCAACCGTTACCGAGATACAGGCCTCTACATTTGGGTAATTAAAACATAATTAAAAGACGATCTTAGATACTATTTAATGACACTTGTGGTTTTCCAAAAGTACAAACATACAATACACTATTGCACTTATTGCAGAATGGTTTCAAAGTGACCCCCTCCTCCTTCAATGCACGCGGCGAGCCTCCGATCCATCGAGTCTTGCCAAGGAAAACGCGGAAGTTCATTTCTGAGGTTTATGAACGCATCCAGCCGGCATGGCTTGAAATGCTGCTTGAGCACTGCACCTCCACGTTTGGAGAGTACACAACACACCCTGAAAAGAAACGTGACTCAGTGAGCAGGTGTTAAGACGTACCTAAATAAATAATGTAAATAAATAATGTGAGGATCTGCACAGTTGCCAATGTATCATTAAATGTCATTGAGTATTATCTAAGATCGGCTTTTTATTATGTTTTAGTTACCCAAATGTAGAGGCCTGTATCTCGGTAACGGTTGGGAATCAGGCACATGTCGGTATAATACTTTCTACTTAGAAATACCCAAAGAGTCAAATGGTGCATTCTTGACATTTCCTCCTGGGACACCCTGTACATATATATAATAAGAAATCTTTCTCCGTATATTACTTAAAGAATCAATTGAAGCATACTAAAACCAAATATTCACCTTAAGAAATTTAATTGAAGCATTTTAAAACCAAAATATTCACCTTAAGAAATTTAAAATCGTAAATTACTGACACCACTGGCCTTTCCATTGGAACACAGGTAGCTTCTTTCTCGACTCCAGTACATTCAAAATAAATTTGTCTGTTTTCGTAACCAATTCTATCTTGTGATGCCTCTGTTACCACATTTACAGCATGTTCTACTCCCTGGCTGTGACAGGGAAAAGAAATAAGCTGAAGTGGTTCATTTCGAACTTTAAGATCATCATCATTTGTCAAATTCTGTGAAATAGGTGGAGGGGTGATGGTTTTGTTGTTCCAGTCGATCATGTTAGGATAATCGTCTGCTTCAAAGTTCAGTGTTTTTGGCAGCTCAAAATTTCTCACATTGGTGCTCCTAGTTCTTGCTTGAATGATGTGCTGAAGAGCCAGCTCTCTGACCTCTCTTCTTGTGTCTGTTATCATTGAGAGTAAGATATTCTCTGGGTGGGCAAAATAGGCGTTATTTCTGAGGACACGCTCCATAATCATCTGATGCTTTTTATCTAAGCCTTTTAAGCAAATGCATGATATACCAAAAATTAGATGCTCCCTCATTTGCCTTTGGATGAGACTTTATCCAAAACCAGCCTGGAGCGTAAACCAGCATTATAATTTTTACTAGGTCTTGGATGTTTTTGTCTGGATTCCGTTTAGACATATAAGCGCAGGATCCTGTTTGCTTGTGTTAGCCATCTTGCATGATGGAGGGTACCTGGGGATCTGGTGGCTAACACTTGAGATGCATCCAGATTGTATGCTAATGCACATTTCATACATGTATTTTTGGCCACTGCTGAAACTTTTAACAATATCGGCCGAAACTACTTTAATGTTGCCCTCTACAGGGGTATAATCAACTATATCCAGTTTGGTCAAATCCTCTCTGAGTTTATTTCCAAGAGAACCTTTGAAGGTGTTTGGTCACGAAGTTTTTTCATCAATTGCTTCAAATACATGCCTGAAGGGCAGTTCGTTTGCATGCAAAAGGCAAATCAGCCATTGTACCAGCCTGTCCAGATATAATTCAATCAATTTTAGCACCCTGCCAATCCTGCCAGTGTTCACTGGGGTGCCATCGCATAGCAAAGCTTTGAGGGATTCTTTGCTATTAGAATCAACTATAAAAGTTATTATTTAATTTGCAATACAACAAGCAGTTCCTTTATCTGGAGCTATATGATCCATGTAAACATCACCAGGTTCTTTGACTATTACATAATGTTCTTCGTACTCCATTCCCTTTCCCTACCATCAAATCCGATGTCTTCAATCTGTGTTTTCTCTGATTTCACTTTGATTATGTTCTTTTTACCCACACGTATTCTTTCTCTTTCCACTTTTTTCCTATCCAACATATTGGTTTCGTCTAATATTCCCATATCCTTCAAAGCTGCATTTACTATAGCTGCAGTAGCTCTGTAATTTAGACGGTATCTATCTGCTGTTATTGTTAAGTTATCATAAATAATTCTGTTCTGATGGTTTTCTCTCAGCTCAAAATCCGGAACAAAGCCAATATCGTCGCTGTCATCATCAATTTTCATGCTCTCATCTTCCATAATATGTAAAGGGTCCAGTTTGCTGGTTGAGGCGACATTCATATCTAGGCTTATCTTGGCTCTTCTTTCTAATCCTTCAACTCTATCGTGAGTCCTTTTTCTTGCAGAAATCGTTACTCTGTCAATTGGTCCTAGTTAGTTTTTTCTTTGTTTCTGTCCCACAAAAGACTCCCTCTCAATCATTGGAACTCTAATATCACATCTGCAATCCGTTCGACTGATTTTTTTATCGTAACAAGTACAAGTGCAAATATCAAACATTTCATCGAATGTCTCCACCTTCTGCTGAAAACTGTTGTTTTTGTTTTAATGGTACTTTATTTAGCTTTTCTGCAGATTCTATCAATCGTTCAACTTTTATAGCTATTCCTTCAAATCCTATATGTGGAAAGGAAAACTTCTCCCAAATGGCTTCCACATCTTTAGTGACAATTCTGTAACATTCTTTTGCTGTTCTAGAACCTTTCGAAATCAGTTCTTCTCGTTTTCTTACCAATAAATAATGCCTAAATATGTCAGCCTTTGGAGGAGTCATTTAAGGTGGAAATTCTGCAGGGTGACCAAATGTTGAATTGTGCATTTTGCTTCTTGTCACCATGATTTCACTTATTTAGGCCTAGTAGCATTAATAACAAGAAACTAATTGTTAAATTCTAGCAGTTGAATCATTCAATCTGAATTTAATATAACTCATTCGGAATTAAATCATAACTCATTCAATCATAAACAATCTGAAACTAAACAAAAAAATGTGACAATAATTTATATAATTCATCTAATCTATCTAAATTAATCTATGTAATCTATTCAATTTATCTAAAACTCTATCTAAATAACACTGCCCAACACCAATTTTGCTGATTTAATTGTAACACCTGTTTTTAGGTAACTTTGGTGTGCTGATTTAAAAAATCACCTTAGTTTTTGCCTATCACGTCAGGTTTTCGAGCAATCAAATACGGATATTTTGGAGATATCGCATTTTGGCAGGGTTTGCCCAATTTTTTTCTTTTCAAAAAATAAGTTTTTACATACTCAGAATCAGCATGGAAAAGTAAACAATTGTGCAGGGAGTGAACTTTAATATACAATGGTAATATTGACACACAAAGTGATTAAAAGTGTTTAAATAAGCAAAAAATGAATCCATATTAAAGCAAGCACGGGACCAGTTTTCTTAACATTGTCTTTTTCTTGTTTTCTTACTTTTCAGTGCTGATAAATTTTCTCTTATAGGACTTCCTAGAATGAGAGATGTCAAGACAATCTCTCTGCAGGCTCCAGCAGTAGTCAGCCATCATATGGGTATCCCATCTTCCTTGGTATCGTTCTTCCATCACTTTGATATCTTGGTGGAACCTTTCACCTTGCTCTTCACTAACATCCAGGGTTGTGGAGTCGGAGTCGTGGAGTCGCACGTTTCAGGGCGGAGTCGGAGTCGGTAAAAAACTTCCGACTCCAATTTCTGTCCTGTGTCACCCTTAATTTCTAAATCCTAAATACTAACATTGAGGTTATTTAATTTTTTTGGTCAATAAACCTTATTCATTGATAGCCCCTAGATTAAGTTTTTTTAATATTTTTTTTTTACATTTTCAGAATATACAATTAATATTTATTTAAATATAAAATATAAAATTTCACACTTAGTGTGGTGGTGATGAAATGTCTTATTATTATGATAATTATAGTGTGAAACACTAGAGGAGTCGGAGTCGTATATTTAAAATGTGAGGAGTCGGAGTCGAATTTTTACAATGTGTGGAGTCGGAGTCGGAAAATTTTGGACCGACTCCACAACCCTGCTAACATCACCAAGATTTTCTGGAAATTTATCCAGATGACTGTTGAGATAGTAAACTTTAATGCTCATGTTGCAACCCAACTGCTGAAAGTTTACAAGTAACGTCACTAGCGGAACCGGCTGCTCTCACTCCGCCAATGGGAAATCTCTCTCAGATCATGATGTCACGTTCACACCTGGGGAAATCGCAGATACCCAAGATTTTAATATGTTGTACATGACCTTTAGATTTAATGCACAGATTTGCGTATTCCACAGATAAAATTTTAACAGCAAAACAGCTGTTAACAGGTCTCAAAAATCATCAATTTTGATAAGTGCCCTTCATGGATCACCCAAAATAGGCATATTGGATTGCACGAAAACCTGATGTGATGGACAAAATCTAAGGTGATTTTTGAAATCAGCACATCAATATTATCCAGAAACAGGTCTTAGAATTAAATCAGCAGCAAAACAATTTTTTTTGTTGGGCAGTGTAATCTATCAAAATTAATCTAATCTACTTAATAAGACTTAATATAATGCATGATTGTCACATTTGGGGTTTATATCTGTGGAGAGAGTAAAATGGGGGGGATGTTATGGAAGGGGTAAGGGGGGGTCGCATATACTCATTTTTTTTACAAGATGTTGAGATCATCATTTCCAACTACGTGCATACTGTGGAATTGGAGAAACTCGATTTTTTATATGTTTCGACCCCCGTAATATATATATATATATATATATATTGGTGGTGTAGTGGTTAGCATTGTTGAGTACGAATCCACCGGCCCCGAGCTTGATTCCCGACGACGGCAGGCGGCGCGCAGCTCACCCAGCTGTTCATCCTTCCATACAATAAAAAATTGATTGATAGATAAATGAGTACCCAAGGTAGCTTAATAGTCAAGAAACTCGGCTGCTGATTGGGAGGTTGTGAGATGAAGTCCGGGCGAGGACTTCGTAATTTCTGACCACCCGTGGTGGTCCATGGTTCAGTTTCCACGTTAAACAGTAGCTCCAAGGTGGAGCAACAAATTTAACCTTCGTCAGAATGAACAATTCGATATACATATACTCGTATATGTAATGTACAGTAGATGATGATGATGCAGATTCATTAAACTAATTTCTAGGATTATAAACCACTTTGTTGAAATAAGATCAAAATTCTGTCAGTTAAAGAATGGCTGTTATAAATAGGATAAAATTATTCTATAAAAGTCTCTGTCAATGTTAGGAAAGTTTACTTGAACTTTTTATCTGATTTCATGTTTGTGATGAATGTGTATTAAAGTTTACCATCAACGGTTTTCCATAGATTTATCAGTATTCTGTAGTAAGTAAGTGAGTGAAAGTAAACCTTTAAATGTTAGTGAAAGTCAGCATTTTGCTTTATATCAAATATTGGGGTCCAATTTTCTTACTGATGAACTCTGATTATACTTTTTAGTACTTTCAGGTAAGAAACATGGTTCCAAGCTCATGATTTCCCATAAATTAAAGCCAACTATAATAATGTTATACAAGAAGGCAGACATGGGGGTAATAGTAATAGCCTCAGTAATAGGTAATAGTAATAGACTATTACAGGATTTTTCAAGTAATAGTAATAGATCATAATTTTTTGGCTGTAATAGTAATAGAAATAGAAGGCAAAATAATAGATATTAGTCTATTATTTTTCTATCAGGTCATCCCATAAGTAATGTCGTTTTTTACGATAGATTAAGTTTAAACTAGTCCTACTCGGTTTAAGCATACATTTTCCGAAGATTATATCTAAGAGATCTATCTATCGTGTTTCGCTACATACTTTACAGACCTTGACCAGTGAAGACGTGTGTTTTGCTTTGTGAACCCCATGGCGGTATCAGAAGAGCATATCAGGCATATAATGCTTTACGATTTCACAAAAGGAAATAGTGCTACTGAAGCAACGCGAAACATTCAGGAAGTTTATGGCAACGATATTCTGCATGTGAGGAAATGTCAAAGATGGTTTCAAAAGTTTAGGAATGGTGACTGCTGTTTGACAGATGCAGCACGCTCTGGACGCCCTGCTGAGTTTGATGATGACCTGATGTTAGCCGCACTTGAAGAAGACTGTTCAACAACTGTCGAAGAATTGGCCCAGAAACTCCATTCATCCCCGTCCACCATCCATCGACATTTGCAACAACTCGGGAAAGTGCCTAAGTTAGGAAAATGGGTGCCACATGAATTGTCGGTCGACAATCTGAGGGTGCGGGTAAACCTTAGCACAGCTCTTCATTCCCGTGAACTCCAAGATCCGTTTTTGCACCGTTTAGTGACTGGTGATGAAAAGTGGATACCGTACCAGAATGTTAAGCGCCGTCGACAGTGGGTTTGTGCCGGAGAACCAGCGACACTACAGCCAAAACCAAATCTTCACCCTCGGAAGGTGTTGCTTAGTGTTTGGTGGGATAAAGGTGGTGTAATACACTTTGAAACCTTACCACACAGCCAAACAATCGCCGCTCAAATCTACTGTCAACAACTGGATCGATTGAACACTGCACTAAAAGAAAAGAGACCTTCTTTGGTTAATCGGAAAGGAATCGTGTTCCACGACGACAGCGCACGTCCTCATACCGCTCGGATCACTTCCGCAAAAATTGAGGAGCTTGGGTGGGAAAAACTTCCACATCCTCCATATTCTCCAGACCTTGCGCCTTCAGATTATCATCTCTTCAGGAGTCTGCAAAACTATCTTGACGAGAAACAGTATAGTTCTTTAGATGACCTGCACACCAGTCTTTGTACGTTTTTTGCCTCAAAACCGCCTGAATTTTATAAACATGGCATTGAAAAGCTTGTAGGACGTTGGCACAGTGTCATTGATTCCGATGGAAAATATATACTAGATTAAAAAGTTTCAGTTGAGTTTTTTTTGTCCTTCAAATTCCGATCTAAAAAACGACATTACTTATGGGATGACCTGATATTACAGTGGCAATGGACATATTGTGTGAACAAAACTGAAAAATGAACTAAATCTACTCTAAACTAAAATAAACATGTATGTGAACTAATATTGTGGCAAATTTTTCCTTCAATAAAGTAAAATTTATCAAGACCTACAGTCTCTGAAATTGTAATGATTTGGTTGAAGCAAATATTTGTTAACACACTGCTTCTAATTGTATTTAAATAGACATAAAGCTCCTTTTCAAATGAGTGAAGTACCCCACATACAAAAGTAATAGTAATAGATGACCAAGTAATAATAATAGATGAAAATTAAAGTAATAGTAATAGAAAGAATGAAAAGTAACAATAATAATAATAGAAATCCAGTAATTGACCCCCATGTCTGTAAGAAGGTTGTAGTCACTTGGAGATTAGTAAAAAAAAAATGGGAGGTTTCTAATACAAAGTGGTGTCCAAAACGTAATCGGGAAATCTATTGAAATTGGAAGAGCACTGAAGCTATCTTAATCAGAGACACTAAATATCTGAAGATTTAGACCTCTTGAGAAAGAAATGGAAATCCAGGAGCTGTCTTGCTGCAGAACTTTAGGAAACCAGTGGTGTCAAATTTGGCCTGTCGCTACTGTTAGATGGCATTTATGTGAGGAAGGTTTAAAAGGATGCTTTGCAGTAAAAAATCCGCCAATGAAGGAAACAAATGGAGGAAATCAATAGTTGCAAAAACCTACTCTTACGCACCCTTTTAGCCATTCCTAATGCAATTTTCGGTGGGTCAGTGGTAGGTTCCTGTAGCTCTGCAGCAAATGCTGGATTTACATCTATCCATGAATGGTTGAATCCTCTGATATTTAGTGTTTCAGATTCTGATAGCTTTGGTGGTCTTGAGAAACTTCCTGATTGTGAACTTCAACACGCATTCTGCAACATAAAATCAGGCAATACTCTCGTACACTTTCTTAAAATTTGACTGGCATACAGTACAACATAATTGTATCCTATTTGGCTATAGAGACGTTCTTTCAATGACATGCGTGATTTTTTTTACTTTATTTCAACAAAAAAAAAATAGTTTGGATTTTGTAAAATTACTTTACCGAATCCATATTGTTATCTTTTGTATGATAAAGCGCCACGTGGCTTTCACTTTGGCAAAGTAGCATATAAATATGCACTGGCATTTTTTAAAATTTATTTATGAAATTAATTTTTTTTTTCCCCTCAAGGATTTCATGAGGGCGATGAGAATAAACAACCCTCAAATGAGGGCAATTGCGGACCAAATGGAGCAGGATGAGGTTGTGAGGTGGGCCTCCACTCTTTTGAGGGCCAGAGTCACGCGGTGGGGAGGAATGATCTCTACTCCAGATGCCATGCTGCAGGTAAAATGCTAGGCTTTAAAATCATGGTCATTAGCATGAGGCACCATACCCTGGAGAGTTAATTTTTTTTTGTATCTATGTAGTATACAATTGGACCGAAATATGTGCTTTTTTAGTTAGTTACAAGCTAACAAAGGCCCTAAGATCCACGCTAGGCTGGCCCAGAAAATAGGTGGGTGGGGGGTTCTTAGTGATTCAGTAATATAATTATATTAATGGTAAGTAATGGGATAATGTCATAATGCTACCACCACAACCTTTTCTTGAAAGGTAACGTGTTCCTTGAAGTTAGGATGGTACCACCACCTCGATAGTTATCATGTGTATTCATACTAGTTTGAGTCTTCATTTCCAAGTTGAAGCACCATGCGCCCTCCAAGGAGAATAGGAAATTGATTTTCAGTCTCCCCTCCCCCCTTATCCATAGAAAATCTGTGCATGGGTGGGTCCAGTGGGGCCGGCACGTGTCCCCCGTAGGCTAGATCCCCATTTTTCCAAAATTGCCCATAAAATCCACAAATTTCATAAACTACAATAAGTTTTATGCCAATGTACTCAGTAGATATTTGTCCCTCCTAAAATATCGTTTTCTATTAGTGCCATGTATATAGCGAATATACCGATTTTTCCTTTCTTTAATCTGGCAACATTGTGTAGCAGCAGTAGCAGAAAAGGCCGTGGCACTGAGGGTACGCTATCTGTTCTCGTTTTTATGAATGTATTGTATATGTATGCATCATCCCCTTAAAGGAGTGAAAGTTTTTGATACTTTTCAACTCACGCGCAGGAACGGGAAGCCTGTTTCCCCTTGTTACCCCACAGTATGGTGGGTGAAACGTATGGTATATAAAAAAAAGTGTGGACCAAATAAACTACTGCGCATGATGTCTGTTTAGTGCTCCCCCCGAGACTACCCTCCCTGGATTCGCCCATGCTGTGTACATTGAAAATAAATATATAGTTTCAAGAAAATACTTTCTATAGGTTGTAAAAACAAAAGAATATTATATACGTATAATTTAAATATATAAAGTGCTTTCTCTTAATTAAATATAGACTTACAAGCTACAACATAGGCTTAATCATTTTTTCAGCTTTTATATAATGTATATTTCAAACCAAAAGTACGGATGAGTACATAACCAGTAAAATAATTGCTGAATGTAATGAAAACAAAGACAAATATCTAGTACGCGTGTAAGAATTATAAAAATTGCGTTAATTAATGTTAAGTCTAGGCTCTGCAACAGTATGTTCCAATTTTTTTTGTGCTAGCTATCCCCCTTTGACAAAGATTTGCGACCCCCTTCCACAAATGATGATACGGCACATACTTAACTGCAAAACCAGCTTCCCAACTATTTCGTACGTAACGATGAAAAACTTGGTAAGAGGTGGATACTTGATTCGTTCAATGAAAGGGCGGTAGAGTCTGCCGAATTTGTAGGAAATCTACACGATAAATTGACTGAACTTTCTTCCGACGAGAACCTACAGTTGTCATTCCGTCTTGTGTACATTTTGGATAGTACGGAAAAGCAAGTATCCAGAACTGGTGTCTGAAGCATTGCTCAGAGTAATAACTGCAAAGAGGCACAGACTAAGTTTCACATAAAGACTACAACTAACAGGGTGTAATTTTAATTGTAAAACTGTAACGTCACACGAGTTTTTCACTTTAAAAAAAAGTGTCTGATTTTACATATTTTGTAATTTTTGCTGGAAAAAAATACTTAAGTTTTCCATGTAAACTGATATTTTTTTCCCTCTCTTAGCACCGGGACCACCCCCCTGAGCACTGCCTGTGAGAATATGTAATGCCGTATTTTCAGTTCTTTTTATTAGTTAATATAGCAATTAAGGACAGGAAGATATACCATATTCAAAATCCCAAGCATACCATAATAGGCTATATTAAAGTACGTATTAATATGTAATTGAAAAGTGTCTGGAGGAAAATTAATTGACCATGTACTGTACATACACACAGTATGCAGCAGTAATTACTGTACTTAGTATTTTATTATTAGCAAAGTACAATTTTGTTTTATTAGTATAATTAAAGTACAGCGTGTCCGAGAAACGGTGCTTCAAAAGTAGTCCTAATTTTCTAATTAATTTTCTAATTAATTTTCTCTATATATACACTATATATGGTGGTTAAATTTCCACATGTTGACCACCATGCTTGCTTTGCAACAGTACGTATTTGACGTACAAACTTCGTTACAGCATCAAGATGATGTTCAATGGATCCAATAACTACTACTTATTTGACGCAGTTCTGTTGGATACAGATACCTGGGCTTGTCATAATACACGAGTTAAGTTGGGTGATCGAGGTGGCCTATCCAACGCTGAAACATAACATGAACGGGATTCACCGGTTATTTTCTTTGACGATCGTACCGTAACTGGAGCGAACTGTACTTAACATGTTACATACATTTTTTCTTCCCCAACTAAAGGCTACTGGAGTTGACATGAGAAATGTAAACTTTCAACAAGATGGGACGCCTTCCCACTGTGCCGTTACTATTCGCAACTTTCTAGACCCAACCTTTCGTCAGCGCTGGGTAAGTCATGGTGGACCGATACATGGCCACCTCAGTCACCCGACTTAACCTCCTTGGATTTTTATCTTTGGAAGTATGTTAGAACACTCGTGTATTGTGACAAATGGAACTCCATCAAAGAAATAGATATCACTGAATCCATTCCACAAGAGCATCTTGATAATGCTCCACTGGAGTTCAATCGTCAAACATGCATTGTACCAACAATCTTATGAACATGTTCTGAACTTGCACACACAGTTTGGAAATTTAATGGCCATATATATATACTATAAAAAACATTATTTGATTACTTTTATATATATGATGCAAACCCACAGGAGAAAAAAATAAATAAATAAATAATTCATTCATTTCACGTGTTTAATTGTGAAATTCATTATATATATATATATATATATATATATATATTATATATATATATATATATATATATATATACAGTGCCCGCGAAAAGTATCCGATCACTCAAAAAATACAAATATTTCCCTTGATATTCAGAGACACGTAATTCACTTCTATTTGTTCTAGCGACATCTGTAACTTTGAGGTTGCTCGCTGATATGAGAGCTATCCACGCATTCTCAAATTAGTGTTCTGGTAGCCTTCGTTGCGGGTGGCTGTGTCTCAAATTTGTCAGATTTCACTGTTTGTGTAAATTTCTTGATATTTTTTTTTTTTTTACAGAAAGTGGTGTAAATAAAATTTATATATAATGTGTGCTAAAAAACAACTTAAGAGTGATTGTCGAGGTGCTATTGTTGCTTTGCATGCATGTGGGAAATCACAGAGACAGATAGCTAAGGAATTAAACATATCCCAAAGTACCGTTAATTTATGGGTTTCACGGGCTGAGAACAATGGTGGCCTAACCACGCCAGTCCCTAAAAAACGATCTGGCAGACCGAGAAAAACAAATTGGCGAACAGACAAACTTATGAAACGTTTAGTATTGAAAAACCCAACAATAACTGCGAAAGAAATAAAATTTAATATGAATAATTTGTTATCTGTTGTTTCTGAACGAACTATCCAGGAGCGGCTCCAAAAAGAACTCGGATTACCATCTCGCCATGCTGCTAAGAAACCGTTCATTAATGAAAAAATGCGTAAAAAACGTGTCGCATTTTGTAAAAAATACATTCATTGGACTGTTGATGACTGGAAGAAGGTTTTATTTAGCGATGAGTCGACATTTTTGACATTCAGAAGTTGTCCAAAAAAGGTTCACCGGCCTATTGGCTCAAATAGGATGGACCCTAAATACACCCTAAAGACAATGAAACACCCTCCAAGTGTGATGGTTTGGGGTTGTTTCGGTTACTATGGGCGTGGAAACTTATATTTTCTTCCGAAGAACACAACTATGAATGGTGCACGGTATTTAGCAATGCTACAGGATAAACTTCCAATGGCAATGGCAATCCAAAGGACAAAAACATACATGCATGATGGTGCACCATGTCACAGGGCCAAAATAGTGACAAAATGGATTACTGACAATAAATTTGATATTTTGGATTGGCCTGGTAATAGTCCAGATCTCAATCCGATAGAAAATCTGTGGCTAATAATAAAAAATAAGGTTGAATGCCACGACACTGGCTCAGTCGAAAAATTACAAGAGGCCATCAAAAAGGTATGGTGCAAGGAAATATCAGTGGAAGTTTGTCAAAACTTGATTAAATCCATGCCAAAACGTGTAGAACAAGTCATCCAAACCAAAGGACAGATGACAAAATACTAATATAAGGTTAGTATACATTTAAACATTGTTATTTATGTAAAAAATACAAATTTTAAGGGTGATCGGATACTTTTCGCGGGCACTGTATATATATATATATACAGGGCTATTCAAAATGATTCACCTGATTTCAAATGAGAATATTTTTTATGTTACAAATACAGTGTGATTTGTGATACATCAACCAAAAGAAAAACTGTCCAAATTTTGACTCTCAACTCAAAAATGCTCTATGTGACTTCCCCTAGTTACACGAGCAACGTCGACACGATAGTCGAATTCCTCCCATACTCGCTCCAGCATGTCCGTCGTCACTAACTCTACGGCATTAACAATGCGAGTTCGGAGCTCATCCAAAGATGTAGGCAACGATGGCACGTACACAGTATCCTTAACGTACCCCCAAAGGAAGAAGTCGCACGGTGTAAGATCCGGCGACCTACCGATTTACAGCTTGAAAACTGCAACACAGAAAACGCCTTCTGATGTGCGGACGCCATTTTCTCACTGACTGTTTGTTGCTAGGCTAGGCCACGGCGTGATTTTGGAGTCCTCTCGCGGTGATCTTGTAAAACTTGAAGATTTCCTCTTTCATGTGGTGTATGCCCAGTTGATGCACGGTTGATAGGTACGGAAGTATTCTCAGTTGAAATCGGATGAATCATTATGAATAACCCTGTATATATATATATATATATATATATATATATATATATATATATATATATATATATATATATACCAAAAAGCACGTGGCGTAAATGTATGCATGCGTGTTTTAATGAGTTTATTATAAAGAAAATAATATCTTTTTCTCTCGTACATTCTGCTCATTATATTCAGTAACTTAAAATTAAGTGTTTTGCACTTGTGAAAATTAATAAGACAAAGGCCCCAAAGCATAATCTGTAACTCTAAATTCATACTTTGGAGATCCGGTGCTAGTGTGTCCGAGCAACTTATGCAATTATAGGCCCATTAGCTTAACGTCAATTGTCGGTAAACTTTTGGAATCCGTAGTTAGGGATCGTATTATCGATCACTTAGAAAGTAGGGGTTTGATTAATAGTAGTCAGCATGGGTTTCGATGCCATAGGTCTTGTTTAACTAATTTGTTAGAATTTTATAACGAAATAGTGCGCGAATACGATAGGCATAGGGCAGCTGACGTTATTTATTTAGATTTTAAAAAGGCGTTCGATACAGTTCCGCATAGGAGACTAATTGCGAAGGTTAAAGCGCACGGTATCCGCGGTCAGGTAGCTAACTGGTTAGAAGAATGGCTTCGTGCTAGGAGGCAGAGGGTCGTAGTTAATGGTAGTGAATCGGGGTGGTTAGAGGTAGGTAGTGGTGTCCCACAGGGTTCAGTGTTAGGCCCATTGTTATTCGTAATTTACATTAACGACATAGATGTAGGATTGATTAGTAACGTGTCAAAATTCGCGGACGATACTAAAATAGGCGGTAAGGTTGTTAACGAGGACGATAGAAATAGGATCCAAGACGATGTAGATAGGATTATGGAGTGGACGGATAAGTGGCAGATGCAATTTAACGTAGATAAATGTAAAGTTTTGCATATAGGTTCTCGCAACAATAATTACGTGTACACGATGGATGATAGGGATTTAGCGAGCGTTGACGAGGAAGTAGATTTAGGCGTACGCGTAACTAAAGATTTAAAGGTTAGGAACCAGTGCCTGGAGTCTTGCGCAAAAGCTAATAGGATGTTAGGCTTCATAGCGCGTAATTTCGAATTTAAATCGAAGGATATTATATTGCCCCTTTACAAGTCCCTAGTCAGGCCTCATTTGGAATATGCCGTTCAGTTTTGGTGCCCGTACTTGCGTGAGGATATTGATAGGTTAGAAAGGGTTCAGCGTCGTGCCACGAAACTTATTCCGGCATTGCGCAATAAGCCTTATGAAGATAGGATTAAAGTGTTAGACTTGTATTCACTCGAAACTAGGAGATTAAGGGGGGAGCTTATTGAAGTTTTCAAAATCGTTAATAACATCGATAACGTAAATTTTGACAAATTGTTCACTTTCGATAATAGTAATACTCGCAATAACGGATTCAAGTTGCGTGGCAGACGTTTCATTACTAATATCGCTAAAAACTTCTTTACGTTTAAAGTAATTGATAAATGGAATAATCTTCCCGCGTCAGTCGTTCATTCTACCAGCGTTAATGTGTTTAAGAACCGTCTTGACAGACATTTTAAAAATATTAACGTTGTTTAAAATTAAAAAAGAAAGTTAACAACAGGAGCTCTGGTGGTGGTGCTCGAGGATGAGTCTGTTGACGATGAATGCCAGCTTGTGACATGCCAGCGTGATGCCAGCAAAAAAAAAAAAAAAAAAAAAAAAAAAAAAAAAAATTAGACTAACACGAATGTAGATGTAGCTCATAGCGTAAACTAACCCACTTTTTGTTTAACTTTACCTACTTTTTTTTTTTTTCTTATCCTCCTTACTTTGCATGTCTCTAACTCTTTCTTGCATGTTTGTAGTTTGCATGGTATGACAGTGAGTTAAGACTGTGTTTGCATGGTTTGTAAGCGTTCTTATTTTACTTCTTTTCATCTTTCACCCCTCTCCTATATTCTCCGACTATTTTTCTGACTTGTCGGCAGTGGCCGGCGGATGATGATGGTGAGACTTTTTCCCTCTTTTTCTGAATGAATGTTAACCCACGAATGATAGGTGTTGCTCCTTACTTAACCCCTTATTCTCCTCTCTTCTCTTAACCCCCTACTCTCTCCTTTCTCTCGGGCTAGCCTTAGAGTGGATCTTAGGGTCTTTGTTAGCCTTAGCTTCTGTAGAGATCTGTAGATCTGTAGATCATCATGATGATGGTGAGACTTTTTCCCTCTTTTTCTGAATGAATGTTAACCCACGAATGATAGGTGTTGCTCCTTACTTAACCCCTTATTCTCCTCTCTTCTCTTAACCCCCTACTCTCTCCTTTCTCTCGGGCTAGCCTTAGAGTGGATCTTAGGGTCTTTGTTAGCCTTAGCTTCTGTAGATCTGTAGATCTGTAGATCATCATCATCATCATCATCATCATCATGCGCAAAAGCTAATAGGATGTTAGGCTTCATAGCGCGTAATTTCGAATTTAAATCGAAGGATATTATATTGCCCCTTTACAAGTCCCTAGTCAGGCCTCATTTGGAATATGCCGTTCAGTTTTGGTGCCCGTACTTGCGTGAGGATATTGATAGGTTAGAAAGGGTTCAGCGTCGTGCCACGAAACTTATTCCGGCATTGCGCAATAAGCCTTATGAAGATAGGATTAAAGTGTTAGACTTGTATTCACTCGAAACTAGGAGATTAAGGGGGGAGCTTATTGAAGTTTTCAAAATCGTTAATAACATCGATAACGTAAATTTTGACAAATTGTTCACTTTCGATAATAGTAATACGTTGAAGATGTTAGTAATTTGAAGGGTGAGGTGCGTAACTTAGTTTCTAGTTTAGGTAGCTTGTCGGGAAGGTTAGATAGAGTCGAGGAAGAGGTTAAGGTTAGTCCGAGAGTAGTAGATAGCGAGGGATTTAGTGAGGTTAAGGGTGGAGCTAGGCCGCGTACATTAGGTGATAGGAATCCCCCCCTATCGAGGTTTCGAACCCTTTCGCCCATTTGGAAAGGGATGTGAATGAGGGGGAAACTATTTTAATTGGGGACTCTTTAGTGCGCCACATGGACAAAGAGTTCGTTAAACGGAATCCAACCAATAGGAGGAGGGTCTGTCTCCCGGGGCCAGGGTTGTCAGAGTTAGAGACGAAGTGGATAGGGTTGACGTTGCTTCCCGTCACTCAATGTTGGTGACGATGGTAGGAGGCAACGACTCGTATAGGCCAGATACGAGAGTGCCTGACCTTTTGGAGAGATATAGGGGGTTAATTAGGTCCCTGAAGGCGAGGTCAGATAGGTCTTTAGTTCTAGGTATTACCCCTAGGCACGGTTTGGGTCTTAGAATTACGTCTAAAACAATATTTTTGAATAACAAATTAGAAGAGATTTGTGCTGAGGAAAGTGTACCCTTCGTAAAGCTGTGGTCCGAATTCAATGATCCTAGCCTTTTTATAAAAGATGGGGTGCATTTTAATGAAATAGGTAATGCTAGGCTAGGTAGGTTAATAGACGAAAACGTGCGAAAGCTGTATAGGTCGAAGCCTTCTTTAAACGTTGTGGGTCCGGGAAACGCGGGCCCGACGTGATAATTAGTTTAAAAAGCGGGCCCGTGGTAAAAAATAACTTAAACGTCTTTTATTGCAACGCGCGTAGTATTAGAAATAAATTAAATGAATTTAAGGCGGTAATTTATTCCGGCAACTATGATATAGTTGCTATCACTGAAACTGGTTAAATACCGTGACTCGGGACTTGTTGGGGGAACTTGATATACCGGGTTTTAAAATCTTTACTGATGATAGGTTACATAGATTTGGAGGCGGCGTTTTGCTGTACATTCGTAATTCCCTTAGGGCTATCGAGGTTAAGTTAGATTTTCCGGCAGCAATTAATGCGATCTGTGTTGAAGTTAGGGCGCGTAGTATTAGTTTTAATTTTGTCGTTGTTTATAGACCTCCCGTTCAACCCCTCGATATAGATACTAGATTTTACTCACTTCTTGGTAATTTTATTGACAATCGGAATAGTATAATTGTCGGAGACTTTAACTGTCCTAATGTTAATTACGAGAATTTTACGGGTAACGAAGAGGGTTTGAGACTGGTTGAGTTTATGGACGATAACTTTTTACGACAGATAGTTACCCAACCAACGCGCGGTGATAATATCTTAGATTTGGTGATGACGAACGGCGAGAATATAGTCGAAAGTTTAGAAGTAGGCGAGAGTTTAGGATGTAGCGATCATCAAATTCTTAGGTTTAAGTTATTGATAGAAAACACACAGGATAGTAACGTAATAGAAGTCCCTGATTTTCGTAGGGCTAATTTTGATAGTTTTGCTGATAGGATGAGAGTAGTGGACTGGGATAACTTATTTATGGGTAATGATACGAATTTGCGTTGGGTGGCGTTTAAAGAAAGTTTTAGGAATAATGAAAGGGAGTTTATTCCTCGTAGGCCCAAGCGCGTTAGAAATCGTGGTAGGCCGAAGTGGTGGACTAGGGAAGTAGGCGAGTTCATAAACGAGCGTAATAGAGCGTATAGACTTAACAAGCGCAATGGCCAGGTAGCTAACTTTAATAGATATATCGAGCTTAGACGTCAGGTTAAAAGATCAGTTAGGAATGCCAAGCGTAATTTAGAGATAGTTATAGCTGCGGATAGTAAACATAATCCAAAAAAGTTTTTTGAATACGTAAATAATCGTAAGCCGGTAAAGGATAACATAGGCCCTCTATTGGATGTAAATGGCGCTTTGGCTTCTGACGCTCAGGCGATGGCGGGTATTTTCAATAACTTTTTTGCGACAGTTTTTACCCTAGAGGACGTAAATAATGTCCCCGACGTTGACGATATCGTTCCATTTAGTAGCGAGACTATTTTAGATGAAATAACTGTTTACGAGGCTGAGATTGCGCATTATATCGATAGACTAAAAGTTAGCAAGGCTCCAGGCCCTGACGCTTTTTATCCTAGACATTTGAAAGATTTGAAAGACGTTATCGTAGGCCCCTTAGCGAAGATTTTTAATCAGTCACTCGAAACGGGGATTATTCCTGAAGACTTCAAATTAGCTAACGTCACGCCTATTTTTAAAAAAGGCGACCGCGCGGTAGCTAGCAATTATAGGCCCATTAGCTTAACGTCAATTGTCGGTAAACTTTTGGAATCCGTAGTTAGGGATCGTATTATCGATCACTTAGAAAGTAGGGGTTTGATTAATAGTAGTCAGCATGGGTTTCGATGCCATAGGTCTTGTTTAACTAATTTGTTAGAATTTTATAACGAAATAGTGCGCGAATACGATAGGCATAGGGCAGCTGACGTTATTTATTTAGATTTAAAAAGGCGTTCGATACAGTTCCGCATAGGAGACTAATTGCGAAGGTTAAAGCGCACGGTATCCGCGGTCAGGTAGCTAACTGGTTAGAAGAATGGCTTCGTGCTAGGAGGCAGAGGGTCGTAGTTAATGGTATGAATCGGGGTGGTTAGAGGTAGGTAGTGGTGTCCCACAGGGTTCAGTGTTAGGCCCATTGTTATTCGTAATTTACATTAACGACATAGATGTAGGATTGATTAGTAACGTGTCAAAATTCGCGGACGATACTAAAATAGGCGGTAAGGTTGTTAACGAGGACGATAGAAATAGGATCCAAGACGATGTAGATAGGATTATGGAGTGGACGGATAAGTGGCAGATGCAATTTAACGTAGATAAATGTAAAGTTTGCATATAGGTTCTCGCAACAATAATTACGTGTACACGATGGATGATAGGGATTTAGCGAGCGTTGACGAGGAAGTAGATTTAGGCGTACGCGTAACTAAAGATTTAAAGGTTAGGAACCAGTGCCTGGAGTCTTGCGCAAAAGCTAATAGGATGTTAGGCTTCATAGCGCGTAATTTCGAATTTAAATCGAAGGATATTATATTGCCCCTTTACAAGTCCCTAGTCAGGCCTCATTTGGAATATGCCGTTCAGTTTGGTGCCCGTACTTGCGTGAGGATATTGATAGGTTAGAAAGGGTTCAGCGTCGTGCCACGAAACTTATTCCGGCATTGCGCAATAAGCCTTATGAAGATAGGATTAAAGTGTTAGACTTGTATTCACTCGAAACTAGGAGATTAAGGGGGGAGCTTATTGAAGTTTTCAAAATCGTTAATAACATCGATAACGTAAATTTTGACAAATTGTTCACTTTCGATAATAGTAATACTCGCAATAACGGATTCAAGTTGCGTGGCAGACGTTTCATTACTAATATCGCTAAAAACTTCTTTACGTTTAAAGTAATTGATAAATGGAATAATCTTCCCGCGTCAGTCGTTCATTCTACCAGCGTTAATGTGTTTAAGAACCGTCTTGACAGACATTTTAAAAATATTAACGTTGTTTAAAATTAAAAAAGAAAGTTAACAACAGGAGCTCTGGTGGTGGTGCTCGAGGATGAGTCTGTTGACGATGAATGCCAGCTTGTGACATGCCAGCGTGTGATGCCAGCAATAAAAAAAAAAAAAAAAAATTAGACTAACACGAATGTAGATGTAGCTCATAGCGTAAACTAACCCACTTTTTGTTTAACTTTACCTACTTTTTTTTTTTTTCTTATCCTTACTTTGCATGTCTCTAACTCTTTTCTTGCATGTTTGTAGTTTGCATGGTATGACAGTGAGTTAAGACTGTGTTTGCATGGTTTGTAAGCGTTCTTATTTTACTTCTTTTCATCTTTCACCCCTCTCCTATCTCTCCGACTATTTTTCTGACTTGTCGGCAGTGGCCGGCGGATGATGATGGTGAGACTTTTTCCTCTTTTTCTGAATGAATGTTAACCCACGAATGATAGGTGTTGCTCCTTACTTAACCCCTTATTCTCCTCTCTTCTCTTAACCCCCTACTCTCTCCTTTCTCTCGGGCTAGCCTTAGAGTGGATCTTAGGGTCTTTGTTAGCCTTAGCTTCTGTAGATCTGTAGATAACTCTTAACTGTTGAATATTAACGGTAATATATTAAGATTAATTTTGAATATACATTCCCAGGACTCAAAAATTATATTTAAATGTGATTTAATTAAATGCCTAATAAAATACCAACGTAAAAGGGACTAAATAATGCGGGGGAAACTTCTTTGGCCATTAGTTACCATATTATAAAGTTAATCGTGACCAAGATCGATTTATTAGTTTAATGTATAACATTTATAACATTAATTACGCGTCATTACGCATAAATATAGTATGTCATAGATGATTTAAGATTTGTTAATGTATCATACTCCTGCTCCTGATTGTTCTTATTACAAATGTAGAGGAGTTTTGAAAATATTAGGTGTAGGGATTCGGATCCCGACTGCCGTCAAATTTTATACAGACCGCTGGGAATAAACCCCTACATTTAGTTTATATTCGGGAGATAAAAAAAAAATTAAAAAAAAAAAAAAAAAAATTTTTTTTTTTTTTTTATATATAATAATAATAACTCGGTCTTTATTGGTAATTAGAAGATATTACAGTTTTATAATAATTTTTTAACGGAACACATTTATTTATTTTTCCTTAGTTTCTTTGGCTCTTAAACTTTAGGTCAGCGGTTCTGTACCTTTTTTCTTCTTCTGTACTCCTTGAATTCTTTCAAGAGATTTTCTGGATTTTCGAGAGGCATAGAGGATTTTTTACTTTCTCTACGACCGTGTGTGACTCGTGGCCGTTCATTAATCGTATATAAAATTAAAAGGGTTATATTTTCAGGACCCGTCGCGTAACCCCTAAGATTCCCTCGCGTAGCCCAGGGTGAGAACCACTGCTTTAGGCTTTATTGGGCCCTCGATCGGTTAGAAGATAATAGCATTTCATACGTAGGTAGTTAATTACAATTAATTATGATTAATTATAAAATAAACTTCGAAATTATGACTATATAATGTGTGTGTGTGTGTGAGAAGACTGTTGAAAGTGAATGTGGGTAAAAGTAAGTTATTGATTGTGGAGAGAGGGAAATTCGGACTGCCATTTGATTTACAGTTTACGTGATAAATAATTTTGTTGCAGTATACATTAAATCTTGATCATTATAATAGTTATGAAACCTACGGTACTAAAAAGTATAATAGTAAAAATGACAATTGGATAAGTAATATAAAATAATGTCGGCCACATTACGAGAACTCTAAAAGAAAATAAAAAATAAATAAAGCGGGTAGTGAACCGTGGTAAAGTTACAGAAACAATTATCAGAACCGCACAGAAAATTAATTGGTGAAACTTGCTGTAGGATAGTGGTGCGCCAACTTTTTCAATCGCGCTCTCCTTAATAGGGAAAAAAAATATGTATCCCTCTCGTCCTTACCTTTAGAAGAGAGATTATGAGGTGAAAACAAATAACGAAATGAATGTAAATATTTTAGAGAAAATGATTCACAAAATGTAAAAAATGAATGTCTATTTATTTATACTCTTACAACACACTCTTATCCTCAGATAATCTCTCGAATTAATGATTTATGAGATTGCGTAGATGAGGCTCCACTTTAAGTCTATTTGTTTGCTTTGTTTTAATCGTTGTCACTGCAGAGAATGCTGCTTCAAGAAGATAATTGGATGCAAACGGTAGGAACGCTTCAGTTGCAACTTTCAAAACATTGGAATATTCATTTTCGAAGGTATCCAGTGATTGGGTTTTGATTTCTGCATGTAGTGTTCAGTCTGTGATGTGTTTGTGTGTGTGAGATGGAGAAGTAAAAATCCTCTCGACGTGTCAATACTTTTCCCGTTTCACTTGAAAAAAGTAAAATTATGAATTCAGTAAGCCTTCGCGCATCCTACTCCTAGTTTCCGAACTACTGCTTAGGCCTAATATTAATTAGTATGATATTTTTTTAAAAATATTAGACGTATGCTGGATGCTTGTCTTTGTTTTCGTAACATTTTGCAAGTATTTTATTGGCTGTATATTTACCCGTTTCATTTGAGATATAAAAAACGCTGAAAATGCCAGTCCTGTAGCTTACAAGTCTAAGTTTTATTAAAAGGAAATCTATTTTATATATGTAAACAGTACATGCATATTACTTTGTTCTTACATTAAATAAGTAAATTATTGGCACTGCATTTATTTTCAATGTAAACGAATTTTTTATAGCATAGACCAAGTGTAAAGTGTGTGAGAAAATTTTATTTTCCTTAGTTTCATTTGCTTCATCTCCCACCCCCCCACCCCAATATCTCTTTTTTTCGTAGCTTCTTTCTTGGGCTAACCTAGAGTGAATTTTAGGATCTTTGCTAGTCTGTAATACCCGATTCAAACTAGGCATTTTTAGAGAAACGAAAATGGAAACTACCCTATAGTTTACGAAACTAAATTCTTATGCGGGCAGTTTGGTGACTAAAACACAGTTAACACCATTAACTGTTTCGGAAACTAGAAAGGAAACTGTGTATATTTGATAAATAATAATATGTTTATGCATGCTAGCTATTTTAGTATATTTTCTTTCATTTGAGCATTGGTTATAAATAACTACAAACTTTTTCAACCTTTTCGTTCATTCAGACTAGTATATTAAATCACATGGTTATTTCTCAATTATTGCTTGGCTATTTAGGCTGAGGCTAGAACTTTTCTCAAGTTGTCTTTTCCTTAGGGCCTACTTTAAACTTTTCTTTTAGTTTTTTAATTATTATAATGTTATGGGCATACTGTCCTAAGAGACGAGGGAACTACTGAGAAAGTAAACTTAAGATCTAGACGTAGGTTAACTTTGCTCGTAGTAGCTTGGATTATATGTCCAGCCAGACCAGCTCAAAGTTGTGAAAAATAGTTTTCTTATACAATCTGGTCACGTATTAACTACGTGAATAATAACTAAATTATAGACAGTGTTGGCCGCATTACTTTTTTAAAGTAACAGCGTTACCGTTACTCGCAATAGAAAGTAACGTCATTACCGCTACAGTTACTTCTATGGAAAAGTAATGCGTTAGTTAGTTACTTTTATAATAAACTAGAAAATACAGGGTGTACATAAAGTCAGGATCTATTTTTGTGAAGCACTTGGAAATTATATGGAATTCAATCATAAAATGATAAAGTGGTAACATTTCTTAAATAATTAAGAGTAGGATTCGACGTGACGCCCATCAGTATCCCCGCACAGCTCAAATCGTTCCGCAGCATTTCTAAACACATTCTGGAGCATTTGCGGGGTTATGTTATCTGCAGCAGTTCGTATACGTGTACGTAAGTTTTCAAGACTCGTAATCTTCGTCTGATAGACGTGCGATTTGATAAAGCCCCATGCAAAGAAATCTAAAGGGGTTAAATCTGGTGATCTCGCTGGCCAAGGTCTGTTGCTTCCGCGTCCGATCCAGCGATTTGGAAAACGTCCATTTAGATAATCCTGAACAATTTTGGCATAGTGACAAGGAGCACCATCATGTTGATAGACGACGGGGATAGGATTGTTAGTACCGTCGTCTATCAACATGATGGTGCTCCTTGTCACTATGCCAAAATTGTTCAGGATTATCTAAATGGACGTTTTCCAAATCGCTGGATCGGACGCGGAAGCAACAGACCTTGGCCAGCGAGATCACCAGATTTAACCCCTTTAGATTTCTTTGCATGGGGCTTTATCAAATCGCACGTCTATCAGGCGAAGATTAAGAGTCTTGAAAACTTACGTATACGAACTGCTGCAGATAACATAACCCCGCAAATGCTCCAGAATGTGTTTAGAAATGCTGCGGAACGATTTGAGCTGTGCGGGGATACTGATGGGCGTCACGTCGAATCCTAATCTTAATTATTTAATAAATGTTACCACTTTATCATTTTATGATTGAATTCCATATAATTTCCAAGTGCTTCACAAAAATAGATCCTGACTTTATGTACACCCCTGTATAGTATTTCTCAATATAAGAATGATATATCTACATCGCAATTATAAAAGATTTTCTGAATATCGAGCAAATATTTAATTGAGGTCAGATGTAAAATACAATGAAACAATACCTGATTTTAGACTTATATTTAAATAATAAGCAATACAATTTAACAATTTTACCATTTGAAATAATATTAATAGCGATCAATAGATCTTAAGTGAAAAACTAAAAATGTAAAATAAAATTGCTCTTTGCAGTTTGGTATTACAAAAACGAAAATTATTGAACAGAATACACTAAAATAAATCGTGAATAAAAAATTACAAAATGCCTAAACGATTAATGGATTATTCGTATAAGAAAAGAATAGAAATCTTAAAAGAAAGTAACGAGTAACGACTGAAAATGGAATGAAAACTAACGGGGTTACCAATTTCGTTACAATATAAATAAAATAACGGCGTTACTGTTACAAAATACATAACGCCGTTACTCCCAACACTACCAATAGATAATATTCTCCCAAGAGGCAAGATTTTCTTGGTAGGTCTATTTTCTATACCTAGCCTAGCTATATATAAATTATCTTAATTTTTACAATAGACTTAGGTCTACTTGTTAATATATAATTTCGGCCATGTGGGATTGGGCGGCAGTTTTCGGAACTGAACTGCATATAGTTGACGCCTATTAGATAATAGTGACAACTTTGCCAAGTAGAAGATTATTGGTATTGCGATTCTTCATTATTCCGTATGTACTACTGGTCTCCGAAGCTAACTACAGCGATGGATTCTGCCAGGTAGTGGCGCTTCTTTCCAGTTCGAAAACGGAAACCAGCTCTCGTTAAAACTCGTCGAAGTGTCCGATGAGCGACTTTATATCCATACTGGTCCTCCAGACGTTGGGACCCAAGGAACAGAAGATGGCATGGCTGCCAGGTTACGTTCTTTCAGAATCTGTCTTATAATGCTTAATATTGGATCGTCCACAATGTGCGGCGCATGGCCACGAGGACCCGTGCGTGGTTCAAATCCAGCGCCATTGCTTCGATTTCATTCGGCTACAACATTCGATACGGCGCTCTCTGCAAACCTCAGACACTCGATAACGCGAGTGCGCACCCTGCGTTGTGAATCCTGCCCGCCTCTCTAGCTTTTCTTTCGTGAAATATTCGTCCGCATGGATCACCAAAATCTTCTCCGCAACTGAAAGCTCGTGTTTGTGCTTGATCTCCGTCAATTTTGGTCAAAACCAAATAACATGCAACTTTTTAAACTGCGTGTGAACGATTTTTCCAACGCCACGTGTATTTTTTATGACTAATTCATTTTTCTGTGTGGGACAACAGTGACTCGATACGCTGTTTTTGTGGTTCGTTCCCACATGTTCGGAATAATAGTAAAGTAATTTCATTACTAAACCTATTTAAATTTGTACGACACCTCAGCCATTACGAATAAGGTGATCATGGGGTTGTTTAACCTCTTTCAGAAACATCTAAGGTCATATGAGGGAGGGGACTTACAGCTTTACGTGGGACACGGAGGACGGTTTCCCATCCAACTACTATCCGACCCAATGTCGCTTAACTTCGCTGATCAACCGAAAGTGGTGTTACGACATTAGCTATGACGTAGCCTCCATTACGAATAAGGATAATTTCCTTTGAATATTAATTTATTGTAATTAAGAATCATTTAGCCTATTTAGTTTAGAAATTAAGTTGGAGTTCTTTAATTAGTTGTATTTTTTTTACGTATACAAGAAATTCGTAATATCAAATTAAAATGAAATACCAGCTGCATCCTTCTTTTAAAGGTTGCTTAAAAAATTTGTTACCTTAAAATTGTACTAAGAGAATGTATAGTGTACACTCATTGTTTCCAAAATTCAGTAAAACAGTTTGGACGCTCACGCCAAAAAACTGTTTTCTTTTTAAAAATGCGTACCGTGAATCGGATATAACTGCAGTCTAAAGTTTTTATGCCAGGGCTAAGAACAGTCAGTTATTGTGGGTTACGCTAGAATTAGGCTAGATTAAAGTTAGTCTTTTGAGTGCAAATGATATGTCCCGTCGACCAAATGAGAATAGGTCTTTTGTACCTCATTTCTGTCTACTTAAAAATAAATATTTTCAGGCTGTGATACGCAGAGCTTTAAGCGAATCGGGTTGTCCTCCGCATATCATCGACCAGTTGATGGAAAATGCGCACGAGAGGAGGTGGCCCCCCGGTTTATCCACGCTCGAGACCCGACAGGTGAGGATCATTTGGCTAGAACGCCTTTCGCTCAATGGTCTGTAAAACTTAATTCATCCTGTTTAGTTTTCTCTCTCCAATTTGTTCAAACGAATGTTTCGTGGGATAAGTGGAAGCCATTTGATATTTCATGTCGCTGCAGATTTGGTAAAGTATTGGGAGATATTTTAGCGTGATGGATTATCAAATAGGTACAGTACAGTTGTTTGCAAACGTATTCATACCCGCAGAATATAATGTTTTTAGCTGTTAACCCTTTGACAACTGGTATACGTTTCTTTGAACTTAAAAGTTTTATTGTTATTTGCAATTAGATATGTTACTAACTATAGTCACTTAAATGACCCATTTTCGGGTTAATTTTCCCACAACTGAACGATACCTATCTAAACATTGTAGATGTATTTATAGAAACGTTGCATCATTGTCCAATTTATATTATTATTTCCGTTGAGACAAATATGTCCCTTGGTCCTCAAAGGGTTAGATATATATTTTTTGTGATGTTTACACGCAATAAAGGTAGTATAGTGGAAAAATACAAGGTGTTCAAAAAGAAACTCAATCCATGTTTATTAGTAAATTGCAAAACTTGTTAAATATGTTTGACCATTATGATTTTCATACGATTGTACACGACGAATCATGTTATGGAACACTTGTTTTAATGTGTGTTCATATGCCGTGTACTACTCTGAACTGTGAATACCATTCTTGCATTTAATGATCCCTGAAACAAAGAAAAGGGTTACGTTACAATGATATATACAGGGTGGGCCGTAAGTTTCCATACATAGGAAAAATTAAACGTTTGTTTTTATGTTTCAGATACCCTAAGAATATGCGTTTGACGTAAGATCTTGTTTACTGATGAAGCAAATTTTTACGTCAATGGAGAGGTTAATCGGCAAAACATACGTTATTGGAGTAATGCTAACCCTAACTGGCTGAGTCCAACGAAGATGCAAGGTGCCGGTAAAGTGATGGTGTGGGCCGGGATATGGGGTGACAGAATTATTGGACCAATTTTTGTCAGTGGAAATCTTAATGCCGAAAGGTATCTTAACATGTTGCAAGAAGAGATTTTCCCATCCCTGCTAAACGAGGAAGGTAACTTCCCAGTTTACTTCCAGCAAGATGGAGCTCCACCTCATTATGGTCTTCACGTGCGTCGGTATTTGGATCAGCAGCAGTTTCCGGATGCTTGGATTGGTCGGCGTGGTCCTGTGGAGTGGCCTCCCAGATCCCAGATCTCACCCCCCTTGATTTCTATCTTTGGGGGCACTTGAAGGCCATGGTGTATCAGGAAAAGATACGAGACATAAATCATCTAAAGGAACGTATCACCAACGCCATTACAAGCATAACGTCAACTGTGCTAATGCGTGTTCATCAACAGTGGGGAACACGTATTGAAATGTGTTTTCAAAACAATGGCAACCATGTAGAGCATATTATATAAATAAAAATGGTTGTCCATAACAAAATGTTTATTTTTCCTATGTATGGAAACTTACGGCCCACCCTGTACATTGTAAAGTGGGTTGCGTCTCTTTTTGAACACCCTGTATAATCAAATAATATTTAGTTAAACAATTACTTTTAAATAATATTAAAAAAAAACTACATTTATAGGATTGCCTAAGTATTAAAACGGTTTTATTGATATTTAGTCGAGATCTCTTTTGCAACAATCAATGCTAAAAGACTGTTCTTGTATCCATCAATGAGCGCTTCGTCTTTTTATAGGAATGTTAGCTCATTCTTCATAGTAGAATTGTTCCGAGTTAAATGTGCTCGGTTTCTCTTATGAACAACAATCTTCAAATCATGCACAAGTTTCACCTTGTTCCTTTTGACAGTTTTTTTTTTTTTTATGTATGTTTCGGATTATTCATTGTCTTGTTGAAAGACAAAATTGCGTCCCAGCTTCAATTCACGAGCGAGTATCATTTGGTTATTCTTCAAAATGACATGATAATTAGCAGCATGATTTGAAGATTGATGTTCATAAGAGAAACTCGACAAATTTAACTTACCTCATTCATTCTTCATAACAGAATTATTCCAATATTCTTAAAGAAAGATGTAAGGCGTTTATTGAGTGAGACAAGAACTGTCTTTTAGCAGGAATTGCTGCGAAAGGGGACTTAAGCAAATATCACAATGTATTCAATAGCTAAAAACTTTGTGTTGGAATACTTTTGTAACGTTATAATTTATAAAGTGACTTCTAAACACAGTTAGTCTTTTCAACTCTTTTAGGGCCTAAGCAATAATAGCAACAAAATTAATATAGGACTAGAAGGGCTTTTTATTACATATTTTAAGTTCTTTGCAACGAACTGTTCTTTATCTTAGAAACTTACCAATTATTTAAACTTTATTTTCCAGATGAACAGACGTCAGTACGAAAACTATGTAAGCACGAGAGTTCCTGGAAAGCAGGCAGTAGTCGTGATGGCGTGTGATAATCGCCATATGAATGACGATATGATTTTAGATCCAGGTCTCGTTATGATATTTGCTCACGGCATAGAGTGACGTACAACTACTTAATAGGATCTATAAAAGGTTCTCATTTCAAATTGTTCTGTCTCAGATGCGTACCAGAGGATGAAGATATTTTGTAATCTTTCACACATACACACTAGGACTGGTTTTGTTTGCATCTAGGTAAATAAAACGTTGGTGTAATTTTTGTATGTTCTGTGAGAACTAATACAGTACAATTTCAAAGTTCGTTTTGATTGACAGTAAAAATGTACCGCACAGATGATAATTTTTCACGCTTGGTGGTGACTATAGTTTTGGTTTCGGAGATAGTGTAGTTCCGAGAGACGCGTTCGGGATATGGCTCCCGCGAGGCGAGGACGAAACTGCCTCTGTGCTGCAAGTTTTATTTCACTCTTCGTTTGAGAAAATTTTTAATAGAATTGTACGCAATTCATTATTTTTCCTGAAACTGTTGACTTCAATTTCATTCCATACAAGCAGAACCATAACTAGAAAACATTTAGAACCGAACAGCTGTTGTCATTTCATATTTGTTTCCATATAAATTTTACGATCATATTTGAGGTTTGATCTCCACCTTTATAGATTCTAGAACATTTTTTTATAGTTTCTAATTTATTCATTGTTTTGAGTTAGATCGTGTAAAGAAAAACATTTAAAATATTCTTGTACAAAATAATGTAAATGTAAAAAAATATGTACAGTTTGTAAGTTCTTTATCTTTTTGCTTATTGAATGTAAATCGGTGTTATCATAATTTTGTACAATTTAATCACTGTTTCGGTGGATTTGACGTATTATGGAAAAGACCCAATTCACTTGACCAGGTAAAACACCTGATTTTTAGCTTTACTTTCGAACGGGTGTTTAAAACAATTAGAAATGGGTCTTTTTCGCAGTCCGTCAAATCCTTTCGTATTCATGCGACAAATACCTTTTATTAATTATTATCATCATCATCATCATCATTATTATTTCGTTTCTATTTAAAAGCAGTTTTCATTCTATCATTGAACAATTAATATTTAAAAATAAAGCTCCATTTCGTAGTTTTTCAAAGTTACAAATATATTGCTTTTTTTTATTTTAACAATTTGAAAATGTTTTAGGACAAAAAAAAAAATTGAAATTTTTCAAAAACCTTAGTTTCTATAGGAGGATAGTTTTGCCTTCATCTACACGTTGAGTCCCTGTAAATTTTAGTTTTGTGGATTTTATTTTATTATCGCATACATTAATGAGTGCATTATATTATTAATAATAATCATAATACAAAGTTAAATTAAATGTGATAATTGAGAAACACTGTGTGTATTTAATTTAACTTCCGCATGTTAAAATTTTTGTTCCACAGTCATTCTGTTTTGTACATACATTTTAATGTTAAAAAGAAGTTACCAATAATGAATGTGAAAGTTAAATTGTGATAAATTAGCTTTTTATTAGTTTTATTTAAATTATCGATTACTAATTAGGACAAAAGGTGCATAATCTAAGATAGTGTTGTGCGTTTTATTGCGTGCATGTTACAGCGAGTGTTTGAAGCCTGTCTGCGTGAATACGTGAAACTTAGGCATTGCCTAAAACAATTAGTTTCACACTGTTTAACATACAGGGTATGCCAGAAGTCTGGACTCGTGTGGAAAATAGACATTAAAAATATAATGTCAGTTTCACATATTTTAGGATAGCAAATACCAAAATGGCTCAGTATACCAATGAAGAGAAAGTGGAACTGGTATTGCTACAAGTTTTCGGAAAAAGCCAGAGGGAGGCATTTTCATGAAATAGCCGACATGCCTCCCTTTGTCTTTTTCGGGAAACATGTAGCAATACCAGTTCCACCTTCTCTTCATTGGTATACTGAGCCATCAGGGTATTTTCTTTCGTGAAATACGTAAAACTGACATTAGAAATGCGTTGGTTTCACCTTAAAAGTATAATGTCTCCTATGAGTCCAGACTTTTGGGACATCCTGTGCAGTATGCAAGACTCCATTAGCTTCGGCATAAATGTAGTTTCTCGTAAAAGCAGTTAGTTATCTGTTAATATTTTTTAGAACAGATTTGTTTATAATTTGTTGTTTCTTTTAATATTGTTTAATAGTATCGCTAGACGTACAAGTACTTTACTAACGGAGAGAGGCTGTTACGTTTTAAGGAATTTTTAAAGAAAAAAATGGCTGCAAAATTAAAACACTAAACTTAAATTTTGAAAAACGTTTAGTAGTAATTATTGAGGTTGTTCACCTTTGCCTTTGAGGAGGTAGTTTGTGGTTGTTGTTTGACGAGATTGTTTAATTTCCTTCGCAACATCTAAGATCGTATGAGGGAGGGGACTTACAACTTTACGCGATTCCAACCACGGATCCGACAGCAGAGGTCACGTAACGCGAGGGTCCTTCGACTTTTTACTCGGGATTGAACAATCATCTGAAAGCGAAGGATGGTCCCCAATTCAATTACTAAACGGACTTAACGTCGCTGATCTAAGGAGAGGTGGTGTTGCGAAGTAGCTCTAATGTAACTTCTTTAATACATATTTTATTTCAAACTGAAAATTGTGGTGATTTAAGTGTTAGTTTTAATTTTGCAGTTTTATACGTTTATTCTGTACATTTTTTGAAAAAAGTTCGCCTACAAACGAAATTTCTGAAAAGCTTAAAAAGTTATTAATTTGTAATATTCTATTTTTACTTGGCTATTTTATTCATTTTGATGACGGTGATAAAATTTCAAGAGCCAGATCCAATAATTAGTAATTTTTTCCAATTTTTATTAGTCGAACTTTTTCCGAAACTAAATTTCAATAATTTTCCGTCGTGAATTAAATGAAGTGTCGTTCTTTTTCTTTGATTAAACCATTTGTATTTTAATCTTAATTAGTTATTGCAAATTTTTAACAATGAATGTTTGACAATCTTTGAAAAATTCCGATTTGAAACAATGAAAAAGTCTGACATTTATACCAAGTTTTGTCTTTGATGTCTGGTTCGATTTTTACACTGACGTTCATAAGTATTGCGTTATATTCTCATCTCTGTTTTACCCTGCAGTGGATAGTTATGAAAAGTTTACCATTCGTTTGGTAAAATTTAACAAATAAAAAAATTAGTTCAACACCAGTATATAATGTCAAAGATTTTGTGAAAAATTAAAAGAAAAAGAAGTAAAATGCAAAAGTTTTCGTACATGTATTTACAAAATTATTTAATACTTTGTGTCCATTTGCTTGAGTGACCAATGATTCGTTTTCGATTTTCTTTTCTACGAGGTTTTCACATCTCATTAGAAATTTTAGCCCATTCTTCTAAAGAAAATTGTTGCAATTCATTCAGATTCGAAAGGTTTCTCTTTCGGACAGCTTTTTTTTTTCAAATCAAACTATAAATTTTCGATTAAATTGAGATCTGGGCTTTGACTAGATCACTTGAAAAGCTTCAAATTCTTTTGTTGAAGCCATTTCATGGTGCTCTTACTTTTATGTTTTGGATCATTATCTTGTTGCAGTACTCAATTGCGACCCATTCGCAACTGCCGAACTGAAGGCAATACTTTTTCTTCTAAAATTTCCTGATATTTCTTCGAATTCGAGATTCCATTAATGAGGACAAACTTTCCTGTCCCAGTAGCACTAAAGCATCCCCAAAGCAGCATACTACGACAATGACGTTTAACCGTAGGAAGGATGTTTTTTTCCTTGAATGCAGTACGTATTTGATTTTCGCCAAACTTACCATTGTTCGTTGTTCCTGAATAATTCAATTTTGGTCTGGTTTGTCCAGAGAACTTTCTTCCAGAATTCAAATCCATCATTTTTTATGATCCTTCTTTGTGGGCTCTTCGTAGGAGAGGTTTTCTTCGTGCAACTTTTTAATGCAGACAATTCCTTCTCAATGTACGAGGTACAGTGGAGGGGTGAGCATCGATCCTAGACAGTCTTAATGTTTGACAAATATTACCCTTAGTCTCGTGGATTCGCAGCAGCCATTTTTTTCAATGCGTCTAGCTCTACGTTCCGAAATCTCGCAAGATCGTTCACACCTTGGTAGAGAGTTTTGATTATTCCGAAGTCTTTCCATTTCTTTATAACTGCAACAGCCGTTATAAATGGAATTCGAAGTTCTCATTCCTTGCTATAACTCTCTTCAGACTCGCGTAACAATAAGAGATATCTGTAAACAGCTCTTTACCACGGCGACCCATTGCTTACTAATGGTTTGTACAGTCATCCGTTTCCATGAAGATTCACAGAGAAAATTCTATAATTAAGAATTGCTAACAATCTTTAAACAGTCAACCCCTGATAAAAAAATTTAAATTCTTCAAATCTTCGGTGGACACACAACGTATTAAATAATTTTGTAAATGTACGAAAACCTTTGCATTTTAACTTTTTTAGTTTATTATCCTCAAATTCTTTGAAGTTTTACATTACATATTGGAATTTAACATTTTTTATTTGTTAAATTTTTTCAAAACACTTTTGTACCGTGCATAGGATAAAGACGAATATAACCGAAATATTTCTCTCTACAAAAATTTATGAACGCAACTATATATACAGAGTGGGCCAAAATTTGTAGGTAAGTGACCTTTAGCTAGTAATTTTGCGCCATCTGTATGCCATGCTAATATTTAACATATGTTTGGCAAAGCAAATTTCAATCTCATCCATGTTCATAGCAATTAGTTTATATTAAACATGAAAAAGTCGGCGTATAGTTTTGGAAAAAAAGGTTCGCCTAGAAGCATAAATTTTGAAAATATATAAATAAAATTACTAATTGATGATATTGTCTTTTGTCTGTATATTTTATTTCTTTTCGGCGACTAATAAAAATTCAAAGGTGAAATTCAATCATTACTGATTAATAATTTTTTTTTTTTTTTTTTTCCCAAGGGTTTTCCTTCCAAATTTATTCACCCTTTAATTCCACTGTCTTCTCATTACATTTTTTCCTATTCTTCACCTTTAATCGCTTATTTAATTTGCTTTGACGTCACCATAACCATCACAGCTCTCCATTTTCCTGTGATATGCGCGGTAACCACACTAATCAGTGAGAGAATGTGGGTTTATCCTACTGCCGCTTTATTTAATTTTTTCATTAATTCGAGTCAATTTTCGGTACTTGAAAATCCTCCCGACAAATTGTGTTGTTTTTTTAACAAAATTGAAGAGATACTTATAATAAATAAATAGTTTACGTTTAGTTACGAGAGTAGACATTTTAAATTTTATTTTTTTCTATTCTTACTGATTTTGAGAGTAAAGAGTAATTATGAGTGACGAAGGAGAATGTTGGATCTCAATTATTATTTTGAACGATAAATCTTTCTTACGTACATCGAAAGTGTTTGGAAATATTGATCTCGACAAGAAATTTAATTAATTACGATAATGATTTAAATATAACATTATCGTTCGGTTGGTTGTTACTTTCAACTTTTTAATCGCGTTCAATTTTATTTTTGTGTAATAGATTTAGTTATTAACAGTTTTGTTACTTGTTACTTATTTACCACAAATTGGATACTGAATATAATTGAATTGTAAATGAAGCAATATTTTGTAATTAATTTTATAAATAATTTTTGTAAATGAGTCTCATTTCATTCCTTTATCATTTATGAGACCCACCTTCATCTCTTGATGTTGCGTCCACGGGTCCTTTTTTGTGATTGCGAAGAGAGTACGTAGTCCGGATTACTTCCCACTTAGTTCTTCTTATTTGCGGTGCCCGTGTGACACGTGAGAATGGTCCAGGTTAAGAAGTATTAACCAAAGTAGAAAAACCACGATGATAATGGCTTGAAGTGGAAATAGATCGATTTGAGAATTTCCCCATTTGAGATTCATATTCGCAGATTTCTCATTCTTAGGCGTGGAATTAAATGGGAATGACATCGAGTAGGATGAAATCCGAAGTCTGGACACGTCGTATCATCATTGTTTTGTTATTGAAGGGTTGGGTGAGGCGAGTTCGACCTTGTGATGATGTCTTCGTCCGTGTTTTGATGTTCTGTACATTTTCTATCTTCGTTTCATACTTTTTATCGCGTATTTTCGATTCGTTGTGTGGTTTTGCGTTACTAAAATTGAAACCTAACTTAAATCATAAGAGTGTAATTGGTTGTTGGTTTGTGCTTCGCAAGATACCTTATATTTCTTACTCTCTGATTAATTTTTGGTAGTATTTCTTTATAATCAATAATAGTTTAATTTTGGGATACGTTTGTGCAAAATGCTTTGAAGTAAAATTAAAACATTTTACAAAACACAACTACGAAAGTCATCATTGTCAGCCTAAAACGATAAGCTGTCCAGTTCATAAATGAATGTGAGGTTGCTGAACTTTATTGATAAAATGGGCAGGAGTTCAACAAGGCTGATTTTACTTGTTCCTGTCATGCAACTTATTGTCCCAGGAAATGAAGAACATTTAGTGTTGCATATAGTGATTTTTAGGACAAAAAGAATTAAGGTTATATAGGCTTAAAAGATGTGTAATAATCAGTCAGGAAAGTCAGAATAATATTAGCACAGCACTCGGGTTAGACAAATGGGGGACATTGCACTAACTCCTTTATTATTATTAACTAGCACGATCTGGAGTTGAGCCCCTGACCTCAGCGCCTTCACATCGCTTACAGGAAATGGTGTTACCCTCCGAACTCCGGGCACTGGCTAAAGAATGCAAAACCAATTCCGTTACGAGTGATAGAACAAGAAACTCATTGTTCATAATCGTCAGGAATAATTATTATTAGATGTTGAAACACAGAAAAGATAATGAAATTCAGTTATAATTTCTTCGAGATTATTTTAGCTTATTTTTAGTAGAATTTATCGAATATAACAATATATTAAATATTGACTAAAATTAGAAGTTTAACAATAATTGAAAGAAGTTGAAATAAATGTAAGCGCATACTCTCCAAGGAAACAACACTATTTTTAAGATATAACCAACCAAACTTAAGTAGTCCCATTTGCCTAATCCAGTGTGTAGGTTTTACCGGGACTCCGCCACACCTGAATCTACGCCTGCCCTTCCCCACGCATTTTTTTTCCTTAGAAATTAGAATTCAAAATGTTTTTCATTAATCATTGATGAGACATCTACCATTTGGTCAGGTTTTATTTCCACGTATAACATACATTAAAATATTAAGGCATAAAAGTATCGCCAATATCTATAACACAAAACGTTTTATTCGCTCATACCCATCTCTGTCCATAAATTATATATCATAGGCACACAACTTCATTCACACAAGTATTAAAACACACACATGCGCGTGCTTGGCTAACTACCTTACCAAACCGCGACGTTTTCATAGTGGCTGGCGACACTTAAACTAATATAATAACTTGACCTAATCGCGAGCGTAACCACTATATCCCCCCCCCGCCCAAGATATTAAATTATTTTCAATAAAAAAATTGTCAAATTATTGCGACCCCCTAATATCGTTACCCACACCTTCGTGTCGCGATGAGCTCTGTTTGTATCCTGAAGACTGTCGTAGTTTCTAAAGGTAGCCAAGAGAACACACTAATGAATTTGATACACTGTTAAGTTTATATTTTAGTTCCTTTTTCATTTAATTTGTGGACAAAACCTTTTTTGTTAATTGTAGCCTCGCGAACAAATGTCACAGACTGCAGCCATCTGTTTATATTTGGCAATTTATTAGCACACTGGAAAACAATGAGTTGTAAGAATAGCCAAACTTTGTTTCGTATAAGAATTTTAGTTAATATAGCACCAACTATATGAAATTTTATGTTTTTATTTTAAAAAAGAGCGATCACATTACATTTTTTATAATTTAAAACTAAAAAAATTTACTTGTGCTCACTTAAGTATTTTTTTCAGTGAATTGCCTATAAATTACACACGTAAGAGATCTTCATAATTAAACCAATTTATCCTATACTGTATTATCCATGTTATATCTACAAGTGATCGATATGGTGCTCGTTATCGGAAGTGACCTAAACAAAGTATTTGGCCATGTACTAACTAATAATCTCTGATGATTATGATACCGTGAGATAATATAAACAATTCTAGACTCGGAGAAATACGCTCATTAAGAAAATTTCATGTGTAGGACCTACAATAGGTGTTAAGGTGACTTTATTCAAAACTTTATGTACTCCCACTATATACAGCTCACTTGTGGTGGAATTAGTTTGTATAATACAAGGAAACTGTGCATGGCTTTCAATAGTATATTTAGGGCGCTATTACGAACTCAAAGGTTTATAAATGATGCCCTGTATAGTGCTAGTCTATTGTTTGTAGGGAGTTAAGTTTTGAAAAGCATTTCAAAATAAAATGAAGTTCTAATGCAGTAATAGCAATTTCACTTATTTCAAAATTATGTGAAATTTTATGGGTTCAAATGACGTTTTTATTATTATTATTATTTACTGAATCGCCAAGCCAAGAGTGATAAAACAGGGTGAGATAACATTGTACACAAGACAGACACAGTTAGGTACATTATTTTTTACAAACAACAAACTAGTACTACAGTATACTGTCTATACAGGGCATCATTTATAAACCTTAGAGTTCGTAATAGCGACCTAAATATACTACTGAAAGCCACGCACAGCTTCCTCATATACAAACTGTAATTCCACCACAAGTGAGCTGTGTATAGTGGGAGTACATAAAGTTTTGAATAAAGTCACCTTAACACCTATTGTAGGCCCTACACATGAAGTTTTCTTAATGAGCGTATTTCTCCGAGTCCAGAATTGTTTACATTATCTCATATCACAATCATCAGAGATTATTAGTTGTATATGGCCAAATACTTTGTTTAGGTCACTTCTGATAAACGAGCACCATATCGTTTACTTGTAGCTATAACGTAGATAATATAGGATAAATTGGTTTAACTATGAAGACTTGTTACGTATGTAATTCACAGCATTACACTGAAAAAGTACTTAAGTGAACACAAGTAATTTTTTTTTAGTTTTAAATTCCAAAAAATTTGATGTGATCTCTCTCTTCTATCATAAGAACGTAACATAGCACCAATTATATGAAATTTTAACTAAAATTCTTATAAGAATAGCCGAACTTTGTTTTGTATAACTGAGCATTGTTTTCCAGTGTGCTAATAAATTGTCAAAGATAAACAGGTGGCTGCAGTCTGTGACATTTGTTCGCGAGGCTGCAATTAACAAAAAAGCTTTTGTCCACAAATTAAATGAAAAAGGAACTAAAATATAAATAAACTTAACCCTATAACGCCGGAATTTTTTGTAGGGTTAAGTTATGAATACGTGTATTTGAAAAGTTAACTAGAGGCAATATGTGACGGTGAAGGGTTAAGTGTATTAAATTCATTAATGTGCTCTCTTGGCTACCTTTGGAAACTACGACAGTTTTCAGGATACAAACAGAGCTCCTCGCGACACGAAGGTGTGGGTAACGACATTAGCGGTGGTGTCGCAATAGGTTGCCAATCTTTTTATTGAAAATAATTGAATATGTTGGGGGAGGAGAAAAAAGGTTATAGTGAAGGTTACGCTAGCGGTTAGGTTAAGTTATTTACATTAGTTTAAGTATCGCCATCTACTACTGAAAACGTCGCGGTTTGCTTAGGTAATTAGCCAAGCACGCGCATGTACGTTTTAATACTTGCGAGTGAAGTTGTGTGCCTATGATAAATAATTAATTCATGGAGATAGATGGGTATGAGCGAATAAAACGTTTTGTGTTGTCGATATTGGCGATACTTTTATGCCTTAGTATTTTAACCAGTTTGCTGCGCAACCCGTAATATCACGGGCTCTAGTTTCTGAACATTTCTGCGCAGTCCCGTATATACACAGATTTAAACTTTAAACCGAGATATCTCTCTGCGTAGCCCGTGTTTTTGGCTCGACTCATAACTGGGTGCTCGCGCAATTAACGGGTTAATGCATATTCTATATAGAAATAAAACACATGACCAAATGATAGATGGTTCATGAATGATTAATGAAAAACATTTTTAATTCTAATTTCTGAGAAAAAAAAATGCTTCGGGAAGGGTAGGGGTAGATTCAAATGTGGCGGAGTCCTGGTAAAATCGATACACTGGGTTAGGCAAATGGGCCTACTTAAGTTTAGTTGGTTACATCTTCAAAATAGTGATGTTTTCTTGGAGAGCACACAAAAGCTTGAGCTTACATTTATTTCAACTTCTTTCGATTATTGTTAAACTTCTAATTTTAGTCAATATTTAATATATTATTATTATCGATAAATTCTACTAAAAATAAACTAAAATGATCTCCAAGAAATTAAAACTGAATTTCATTATCTTTTCTATGTTTCAACATCTAATAATAATTATTACAAATGTTATTACTACTAATGATTACAAACAATGAATTTCTTGTTCTATCACTCGTAATGGAAGGAGTTATTGGTTTGGTATTCTTTAGCCAGTGCCCATAGTTCGGCGGATAACTCTAAGCGACGTGAAGCCGCTGAGGTCAGGGGCTCGACTCCAGATCGTGCTAGTTAATAACAATCAAGTAGTTAGTGCAATGTCCCCCATTAGTCTGACCCGAGTGCTGTGCCAATTTCTGACTTTCCTTACTGATTAATTTATGTATTTTTTAAGCCTATATAACCTTAACTCTCTTTAATTAAGTTCTAAAAATTAGTATATGCAACAATAAATGTTCTTCATTTGATGGCACAATAAGTTGCATGACAGGAACAAGTAAAATGAGCTTTGTTGAACTCCTGCCCATTTTATCAAAGTTCAGCAACCTCAAATTCATTTATGAACTGGACAACTCTCATCGTTTTAGGTTGACAGTGGAGACTTTTGCAGTTGTGTTTTGTAAAATGTTTTAATTTTACTTAAAAGCATTTGCACACACACACACACACACACACACACACACACACACACACACACACACACACTAAAAAATCCAATAATGATTATAAATAAACACTACCAAAAAATAATCACAGACCTTTCGAAACACAAATCAACAACCAATTTACACTCTTATGATTTAAGTTAGGTTTCAATTTTAGTAACGCAAAACCACACAACGAATCGAAAATACGCGACAAAAAGTATGAAACGAAGATAGAAAATGTACAGAACATCAAAACACGGACGAAGACATCATCAACAAGGACGAATTCGCCTCACCCAACCTTCAATAACAAAACAATGATGATACGTGTCCAGACTTCGGATTTCATCCTACTCGATGTCATTCCCATTTAATTCCACGCCTAAGAATGAGAAATCGGCGAATATGAATCTCAAATGGGAGAAATTCTCAAATCGATCTATTTCCACTTCAAGCCATTATCATCGTGGTTTTTCTACTTCGGTTAATACTTTTAACCTGGACCATTCTCACGTGTCACACGGGCACCGCAAATGAGAAGAACTAAGTGGGAAGTAATCCGGACTACGTACTCTCTTCACAATCACAAAAAAGGACGCGTGGGCGCAACATCAAGAGAGATGAAGGTGGGTCTCATAAATGATAAAGGAATGAAATGAGACTCATTTACAAAAATTATTTATAAAATTAATTACAAAATATTGCTTCATTTACAATTTCAATTATATTCAGTATCCAATTTGTGGTAAATAAGTAACAAGTAACAAAACTGTTAATAACTAAATCTATTACACAAAAATAAAATTGAACGCGATTAAAAAGTTGAAAGTAACAACCAACCGAACGATAATGTTATATTTAAATCATTATCGTAATTAATTAAATTTCTTGTCGAGATCAATATTTCCAAACACTTTCGATGTACGTAAGAAAGATTTATCGTTCAAAATAATAATTGAGATCCAACATTCTCCTTCGTCACTCATAATTACTCTTTACTCTCAAAATCAGTAAGAATAGAAAAAAATAAAATTTAAAAATTTAAAATGTCTACTCTCGTAACTAAACGCAAACTATTTATTTATTATAAGTATCTCTTCAATTTTGTTAAAAAACAACACAATTTGTTGGGAGGATTTTCAAGTACCGAAAATTGACTCGAATTAATGAAAAAGTTAAATAAAGCGGCAGTAGGATAAACCCACATTCTCTCACTGATTAGTGTGGTTACCGCGCATATCACAGGAAAATGGAGAGCTGTGATGGTTATGGTGACGTCAAAGCAGATTAAATAAGCGATTAAAGGTGAAGAATAGGAAAAAATTTAATAAGACAGTGGAATTAAAGGGTGAATAAATTTGGAAGGAAAACCCGTGGAAAAGTACAAATGCATTTCTAAAAAAAAAAAAAAAAAAAAAAAAAAAATTATTAATCAGTAATGATTGAATTTCACCTTTGAATTTTTATTAGTCACCGAAAAGAAATAAAATAACCAGACAAAAGACAATATCATCAATTAGTAATTTTATTTATATTTTTTCAAAATTTATGCTTCTAGGCGAACTTTTTTCCCAAAACTATACGCCGACTTTTTCATGTTTAATATAAACTAATTGCTATGAACATGGATGAGATTGAAATTTGCTTTGCCAAACATAATGTTAAATATTATGGAGGGTTAATTATTAGCATGGCATACAGATGGCGCAAAATTACTAACTAAAGGTCACTTACCTACAAATTTTGGCCCACTCTGTATATATACAGTTGCGCTCATAAGTTTTCGTACAGAGAAATATTTCGGTTATATTCGTCTTTATCCGATGCATGGTACAAAAGAGTTTTGACAAAATTTAACAAATAAAAAACGTGTTAAATTCCAATATGTAATGTAAAACTTCAAAGAATTTGAGGATAATGAAATAAAAAAGTTAAAATGCAAAGGTTTTCGTACATTTATTTACAAAATTATTTAATACGTTGTGTGTCTACCTAAGATTCGAAGAATTTAAATTTTTTAATCAGGAGTTGACTGTTTATTGATTAAAGATTGTTAGCAATTCTCAATTATAGAATTTTCTCTGTGAATCTTCATGGAAACGGATGACTGTACAAACCATTAGTAAGCAATGGGTCGCCGTGGTAGAGAGCTGTTTACAGATATCTCTTATTGTTACACGAGTCTGAAGAGAGTTATAGCAAGGAATGAGAACTTCGAATTCCATTTATAACGGCTGTTGCAGTTATAAAGAAATGGAAAGACTTCGGAATAATCAAAACTCTCTACCAAGGTGTGAACGATCTTGCGAGATTTCGGAACGTACAGCTAGACGCATTGAAAAAAATGGCTGCTGCGAATCCACGAGACTACGGGTAATATTTGTCAAACATTAAGACTGTCTAGGATTGATGCTCACCCCTCCACTGTACGTCGTACATTGAGAAAGAATTGTCTGCATGAAAATGTTGCACGAAGAAAACCTCTCCTACGAAGAGCCCACAAAGAAGGATCATAAAAAATGATGGATTTGAATTCTGGAAGAAAGTTCTCTGGACAAACCAGACCAAAATTGAATTATTCGGGAACAACGAACAATGGAAAGTTTGGCGAAAATTAAATACGTACTGCATTCAAGGAATGAAACATCCTTCCTACGGTTAAACGTCATTGTCCTAGTATGCTGCTTTGGGGATGCTTTAGTACTACTGGGACATGAAAGCTTATCGTCATTAATGGAATCTTGAATTCGAAGAAATATCAGGAAAATTTAGAAGAAAAAGTATTGCCTTCAGTTCGGCAGTTGCGAATGGGTCGCAGTTGGGTACTGCAACAAGATAATGATCCGAAACATAAAAGTAAGAGCACCATGAAATGGCTTCAACAAAAGAATTTCCAGCTTTTCTAGTGGTCCAATCAAAGCCCAGATCTCAATTTAATCGAAAATTTATGGTTTGATTTGAAAAAAAAAAGCTGTCCGAAAGAGAAACCTTTCGAATCTGAATGAATTGCAACAATTTTCTTTTGAAGAATGGGCTAAAATTTCTACTGAGAGATGTGAAAAACTTGTAGAAAAAAAAAACCAAAACGAATCATTGAAGTCATTCAAGCAAAAGTTGGACACAAAAAGTATTAAATAATTTTGTAAATAAATGAACGAAAACTTTTGCATTTTAACTTTTTTTTAAATTTTCCACAAAATCTTTGACGTTTTACATTATATATTGAAGTTGAACCAATTTTTTTATTTGTTAAATTTTACCAAACGAACGGTAAACTTTTCATAACTATCCACTGCAGGGTAAAACAGAGATGAGAATATAACGCAATACTTATGAGCGTCAGTGTAAAAATCGAACCAGACATCAAAGACAAAACTTGGTATAAATGTCAGACTTTTTCATTGTCATTGTTTCAAATCGGAATTTTTCAAAGATTGTCAAACATTCTTTATGTTAAAAATTTGCAATAACTAATTAAGATTAAAATACAAATGGTTTAATAAAAAAAAAAGAACGACACTTCATTTAATTCACGACGGAAAATTATATTTGAAATTTACAGTTTCGGAAAAAAGTTCGACTAATAAAAATTGAAGAAAGCTTGAAAAATTACTAATTAGTAATGATTGGATTTGGTTCTTGAAAGTTTATCACCGTCATCAAAATGAATAAAATAGCCAAGTAAAAATAGAATATTACAAATTAATAACTTTTTAAGCTTTTCAGAAATTTCGTTTGTAGGCGAACTTTTTTAAAAAAATGTGCGGAATAAACGTATAAAACTGCAAAATTAAAACTAACACTTAAATCACCACAATTTTCAGTTTGAAATAAAATAATATGTATTAAAGAAGTTACATTATAGCCACTTCGCAGCACCGCCTCCCGTTAGATCAGCGAAGTTAAGCGACGTTAAGTCCATTTAGTAATTGGATGGAGGACCATCCTTCGCTTTCAGATGATTGTTCAATCCCGAGTAAAAAGTCGAAGGACCCTCGCGTTACGTGACCTCTGCTGTCGGATCCGTGGTTGGAAACTCGCGTAAAGTTGTAAGTCCCCTCCCTCATACGATCTTAGATGTTGCGAAGGAAATTAAACAATCTCATCAAACAACAACAACCACCACCTTTGCCTTTTAGGAGGTAGTTTAACAACCTCAATAATTACCACTAAACATTTTGCAAAATTTAAGTTTATAGTTTTAATTTTGCAGCCATTTTTTTCTTAAAAAATTCCTTAAAATGTAACAGCCTCTCTCCGTTAGTAAAGTACAAATGGAGTCTTGCATACTGTCCAGGCTGTTCCGAAAGTCTGGACTAATAGGATACATTATATTTTTAAGGTGAAACCAACGCATTTCTAATGTCAGTTTTACATATTTCACGAAAGAAAATAGCCTGATGGCTCAGTATACCAATGAAGAGAAGGTGGAACTGGTATTGCTACATGTTTCCCGCAAAAGGCAGAGGGAGGCATGTCGGTTATTTCACGAACATGCCTCCCTCTGGCTTTTTCCGAAAACTTTTAGCAATACCAGTTCTACTTTCTCTTCATTGGTATACTGAGCCATTATGGTATTTGCTATCCTAAAATATGTGAAACTGACATTAAAAATATAATGTCTATTTTCCACACGAGTCCAGACTTCTGGGATACCCTGTATGTTAAACAGTGTGAAACTAATTGTTTTAGGCAATGCCTAAAAGTTTCATGTATTCGCGCAATGACAGGCTTCAAACACTCGCTGTAACACGCACGCAATAAAACGCACAACACTATCTTAGATTATGTACCTTCTGTCCTAATTAGTAATCGATAATTTAAATAAAACTAATAAAAAAGCTAATTTATCACAATTTAACTTTCACATTCATTATTGGTAACTTCTTTTTAACATTAAAATGTATGTACAAAACAGAATGACTGGAACAAAAATTTTAACATGCGGAAGTTAAATTAAATACACAGACAGTGTTTCTCAATTATCACATTTAATTTAACTTTGTAATTATGATTATTATTAATAATATAATGCACTCATTAATGTATGCGATAATAACATAAAATCCACGAAACTAAAATTTACAGGGACTCAACGTGTAGATGAAGGCAAAACTGTCCTCCTATGGAAACTAAAGTTTTTGAAAAATTTCAATTGATTTTTTTTGTCCTCAAAACATTTTCAAATTGTTAAAATAAAAAAAAGCAATATATTTGTAACTTTGAAAAACTACGAAATGGAGCTTTATTTTTAAATATTAATTGTTCAATGATAGAATGAAAACTGCTTTTAAATAGAAACGAAATAATGATGATGATGATGATGATGATGATGATAATAATTAATAAAAGGTATTTGTCGCATGAATACGAAAGGATTTGACGGACTGCGAAAAAGACCCATTTCTAATTGTTTTAAACACCCGTTCGAAAGTAAAGCTAAAAATCAGGTGTTTTACCTGGTCAAGTGAATTGGGTCTTTTCCATAATACGTCAAATCCACTGAAACAGTGATTAAATTGTACAAAATTTAACATAATTATGATAACACCGATTTACATTCAATAAGCAAAAAGATAAAGAACTTACAAACTGTACATATTTTTTTACATTTACATTATTTTGTACAAAAATATTTTAAATGTTTTTCTTTACACGATCTAACTCAAAACAATGAATAAATTAGAAACTATAAAAAAATGTTCTAGAATCTATAAAGGTGGAGATCAAACCTCAAATATGATCGTAAAATTTATATGGAAACAAATATGAAATGACAACAGCTGTTCGGTTCTAAATGTTTTCTAGTTATGGTTCTGCTTGTATGGAATGAAATTGAAGTCAACAGTTTCAGGAAAATTAACGAATTGCGTGCAATTCTACTAAAAATTTCTATAGTCACCACCAAGCGTGAACAAATTATCATCTGTGTGGTACATTTTTACTGTCAATCAAATCGAACTTTGAAGTAGCGTACTTGGGTCATTCAACCGATTTGTGCTTGTTTCAAAGAACTTTGAAATTGTACTGTATTAGTTCTCACAGAACATACGAAAATTATACCAACTTTTATTTACCTAGATGCAGTAAAACAAAACCAGTCCTACTGTGTAAGATATTTTATTACAAAACATTTTTATACTCTGGTACGCGTAAGCATCCGAGACAGAAACCTAGGAAAACTGAACAACTTGAAATGAGAACCTTTAATAGATCATAATTAAAGGGGAAATCTACGCGCCTCTACACGTTATTAATGTAGAACTTCGCATTTTATCATAATCATAGCGGAAACCGTATCTACAATAATTGTAATATTAAGTAGTTCTACGCCACATCACGGTGAGGTGAGGGGAAGAATAACGAACAATAACATTTGGTTGTAAGGAATTTAAAAGACGAAAACAAAATACTTAAATTAATGGGAAAAATAATGGAGCTATAAAATAAAGAATCCCCTTTATCGTATCATTTAGTATCGAAAAGAGAATTGACGGCATATTGCAGGCACACATATCCAGAGTGGATTGGCTGACACTCAATTTTTAATAAAAACATGAGCGGTTAGTTTAACCCACTGCGATGTTATGTAAGTCAATCCATAAATTACCTATCTGACAATCCATTACACTAAATCTCTTCGATATTTCACCAAACCTAACCTGCAGCGACATGAAATATCAAATATCTTCCACTTATCCTACAAAACATTCGTTTGAACAAATTGGTTGGTGAAAGTTAAACAGTGTGAATTAAGTTTTACGGACCATCTGGCTAGAACGTCTTTTGTTGAACTTAATCGATCAACGATCCTTACCTGTCGGGTTTCGATCGTGGATGAACCGGGGAGGCCGCATTTTCCATCAACTGGTCGATGATATACGGAGGACGACCCGACTCGCTTAAAGCTCTGCGTATCTTGTCCTGAAAATATTTTAGCCTTTGTAAGTAACAGAGGACATATCATTTACACTCTAAAAAAAAATTAACCTAACCTAACCTAACATTAACTTGTTGATATTATGTCACGTCGATCAGACGTTGTTTACCCGGGCACAAAAACCTGTTTAGATAGAAGTAATTATAGAGAGAGAGAGAGAGAGAATTTTCTCTCTCTCTCTCTCTCTCTCTTTTTAATATGCTCGCACTTGGTTCGAAAAAAAAAATTTTTTTGCTCCATACAATAAGGAATCTGTTTCCATAGAAAACAAGAACTATGTCGAAACGACATTGCTGTCCACTCTTCTATTTGTAACCTTGACCTTTGATATAAGAACTTGAGTCTTGCTCGCGACACATCGTATGGTGGCGATCCATATCTGTATTAAGTATCATCAATATATGAGGGGTCCCGCGTCTTAAGGTACCTAAGCGCCAAAATTAAAATTCGTCAGAAATCGACTCCAAAGTTCAGCAATATTCTGGCAATAGTATCTCTGTTATTAATTGAGCTAGAACGTTCATATTTGGCTAAATTAGAGTTCTAAGTATGCTAATGAAGATGTTGATAAGTTTTTGGAATAGATTTTTATATTTTATATATACTGTATATATTTTTTTTATTTTATTTTTTTTCTTATTATGCCAAACTTTGGGTGAACTTTTGGTTGGCAATAGAGGTGAAAAAAGTAGTTCGCTTCATAAAGTTTTCAACCATACTACTAGTGTCGTAAGGTCATTATAACCCAAACCACGCGCGATAGAGAAAGGGTGAAAATAGTGATATCCATCAAAAACACTTTCGCCTGTGGTAGTGCTTAGGTACCTTAAGACGCGCGACCCCTCATATGTTCAGCGGTTCAAAAGTTATAGCGCGGACACGAAAGTGTGATGAACGGACGAACGAACAGACGGACGCACGAGGTGCAATCTGGGAATGACCCTCCCAAATTTATTTGGTCGTGAACGAAAAAAAAAAAAAATTATGTATATATACACTAGCTGTTATGCCCAGCACTTGCTTGGGGTGGGCTGGTTGTATTAAATTTGAAGCTTAATATTTTCATGGTTGCGTTCTTTTTTCTATTTTTATTGACCAAATAATTGAACCCCCAATAATTGGGGGGCCTGCGGTGCCTAAATTACTGGGAGTTCAATTATTTGGTCACTAAAACTATAGTCATGAAAATCTTAAGCTTCACAAATCTTGACACAATGTGAAGCGTAAGATTTTCATGGCTGCGTTTTTTTTTATAATTTTATTGACCAAATAAGTGAACCGACAGTAATTGGGGGTGCCTGCGGTCCCCCAATTACTTGCAGCACCGCCCGTAGGACCCTGTTTAGCTAATTCAGCTCTTTTCAGAGACCCAAAAGTTAACAAACGGACAGACAGACAGAATCACACACAACTTGTTTTTATCAGATATATATAAAATTAATTTTCTTTTAATTAAACTCAGACCTACAGGCTACAGGAGAGGCATCACAACTACTTTTAGCTTCGTTTATATTTCAAATAGAAATATAGGTAAGTACTCTTATATAGCCAATGAAATACTTGCAAAATGTTATGAAAACAAACAAAAATCCAGCATAAGTGTAAAAAATTATAAAAAATATTATACACTAATTAATGTTAGGCCTAGGCCTAAGCAGTGGTTGGAAACTAAGAGTAGGATGCGCGAAGGCTTACTGAATTCATAAAATTTTACTTTTTTCAAATGAAATGGAAAAAGTATTGACACATCGAGAGGGTTTTTACTTCATCACACACACACACACACACACACATCACAGACTGAACACTACATGCAGAAATCAAAACCCAATCACTGGATACCTTCGAAAATGACTCTTCCAATGTTTTGAAAGCTGCAACTGAAGCGTTCCTACCATTTGCATCCAATTATCTTCTTGAAGCAGCATTCTCTGCAGTGACAACGATTAAAACAAAGCAAACAAATAGACTTAAAGTGGAGCCTCATCTAAGCAATTTCATAAATCATTAATTCGAGAGATTATCTGAGGATAAGAGTGTGTTGTAAGAGTATAAATAAATAGACATTCATTTTTGACATTTTGTGAATCATTTTCTCTAAAATATTTACATTCTTTATTTCGTTATTTGTTTTCACCTCATAATCTCTTATAAAGGTAGGGACGAGAGGGGTACATATTTTTTTTTCCCTGTTATGGAGAGCGCGATTGAAAAGTTGGTGGACCACTGCCCTAAACCACTGCACAAAGATAATTCGTATATATATATGCAGAAAAATCACAGAATAACACGTGATCTTATTAATAAGCAAGGAAAAGAAAGGAATATTCTAGAAATATTCCTATTTCTTTCTTTTCCCTGAAGATGTGAATATATCACGAAAGCGCTCGGATTTCGTGTTTCTTTTTCCTTTTTCCCTGTGGTTGTTTGCTTATATATCGTATTTGACGGCTTACAAGACGCTGCGCCGTGAAAGACGCATCTTAATTTTGGAAAGGTAAATTCAAGAAAAAAAGTTTTTGATGCACTTTATAGTTAATAGAATGGATATGTAAAATTCAATAAAAAGAAAACCCAAAAGCCAATAAAGAAAGATAATATGATTATTACTCTTATTATTTGTTATTAATCAACTTCAGACTCTGTACTGAACGGACGCATTTCCTGAGCTCTCTGATTTTGCATCTACTTTTATATATTGCTGAGAATTTTACTTTTGGATAGTTTTGAATTTTATATACTTGCGTTTAAATTTACGTTGTTATAGTTAAGTAATTGAATTAGTGGTTTTTAGCGATTTAGAAGTTTTCATAGCGTGCCGGCTTAATTTAACTTATACCTGTGACGGTTTAAATTTTTAACTCCGCGATGCCGTCGCAGAAAGCGTCGTGTGTTAGGTGTAGGGTTAACCGGTGGTATTCGGAATTTAAGGATTATAACGGCGGTCGAATGGCGATTACCGATAGATCAGTTTGTTTCTTTTGCGAGTTCATGGAGGAATTAGTTGGTATAAAACGCAGTGTACGTGAGGTAGCGGATAGACTTGCACCGCTTGATGAGGGCAGGGTTAGGGCTACGGTTGACGTAGGCCGAACCAATACTAACGTTGAAGACGTTAGTAATTTGCAGGGTGAGGTGCGTAACTTAGTTTCTAGTTTAGGTAGCTTGTCGGGAAGATTAGATAGAGTTGAGGAAGGGGTTAAGGTTAGTCCGAGAGTAGTAGATAGCGAGGGATTTAGAGAGGTTAAGGGTGGAGCTAGGCCGCGTACGTTAAGTGATAGGAATCCCCCCCTATCGAGGTTTCGAACCCTTTCGCCCATTTGGAAAGGGACGTGAATGAGGGGGAAACTATTTTAATTGGGGACTCTTTAGTGCGCCACATGGACAAAGAGTTCGTTAAACGGAATCCAACCAAGAGGAGGAGGGTCTGTCTCCCATGGGCCAGGGTTGACAGAGTTAGAGACGAAGTGGATAGGGTTGACGTTGCTTCCCGTCACTCAATGTTGGTGACGATGGTAGGAGGCAACGACTCGTATAGGCCCGATACGAGAGTGCCTGACCTTTTGGAGAGATATAGGGGTTAATTAGGTCCCTGAAGGCGAGGTCAGATAGGTCTTTAGTTCTAGGTATTACCCCTAGGCACGGGTTGGGTCTTAGAATTACGTCAAAAACAATATTTTTGAATAACAAATTAGAAGAGATTTGTGCTGAGGAAAATGTACCCTTCGTAAAGCTGTGGTCCGAATTCAGTGATCCTAGCCTTTTTATAAAAGATGGGGGTGCATTTTAATGAAATAGGTAATGCTAGGCTAGGTAGGTTAATAGACGAAAACGTGCGAAAGCTGTATAGGTCGAAGCCTTCTTTAAACGTTGTGGGTCCGGGAAACGCGGGCCCGACGTGATACATAGTTTAAAACGCGGGCCCGTGGTAAAAAATAACTTAAACGTCTTTTATTGCAACGCGCGTAGTATTAGAAATAAATTAAATGAATTTAAGGCGGTAATTTATTCCGGCAACTATGATATAGTTGCTATCACTGAAACTTGGTTGAATACCGTGACTCGGGACTTGTTGGGGGAACTTGATATACCGGGTTTTAAACTCTTTACTAATGATAGGTTACATAGGTTTGGCGGAGGCGTTTTGCTGTACATTCGTAATTCCCTTAGGGCTATCGAAGTTAAGTTAGATTTTCCGGCAGCAATTAATGCGATATGTGTTGAAGTTAGGGCGCGTAGTATTAGTTTCAATTTTGTTGTTGTTTATACTGTAGACCTCCCGTTCAACCCCTCGATACAGATACTAGATTTTACTCACTTCTTGGTAATTTTATTGACAATCGGAATAGTATAATTGTCGGAGACTTTAACTGCCCTAATGTTAATTACGAGAATTTTACTGGTAATGAGGAGGGTTTGAGATTGGTTGAGTTTATGGACGATAACTTTTTACGACAGATAGTTACCGAACCAACGCGCGGTGACAATATTTAGATTTGGTGATGACGAACGGCGAGAATATAGTCGAAGGTTTAGAAGTAGGCGAGAGTTTAGGATGTAGCGATCATCAAATTCTTAGGTTTAAGTTATTGATAGAAAACACTCAGGATAGTAATGTAGTGGAAGTCCCTGATTTTCGTAGGGCTAATTTTGATAGTTTTGCGGATAGGATGAGAGTAGTGGACTGGGATAACTTATTTATGGGTAATGACACAAATTTGCGTTGGGTGGCGTTTAAAGAAAGTTTTAGGAATATTGAAAGGGAGTTTATTCCTCGTAGGCCCAAGCGCGTTAGAAATCGTGGTAGGCCGAAGTGGTGGAGTAGGGAAATAGGAGAGTTTATAATATAGCGTAATAGAGCGTATAGACTTAGTAAGCGCAATGGCACGGCAGCTAACTTTAATAGATATATCGAGCTTAGACGTCAGGTTAAAAGATCAGTTAGGAATGCTAAGCGTAATTTAGAGATAGTTATAGCTGCGGATAGTAAACATAATCCAAAAAAGTTTTTTGAATACGTAAATAATCGTAAGCCGGTAAAAGATAACATAGGCCCTCTAGTGGATGTAAATGGCGCTTTGGCTTCTGACGCTCAGGCGATGGCGGGTATTTTCAATAACTTTTTTGCGACAGTTTTTACCGTAGAAGACGTGAATAATGTCCCCGACGTTGACGATATCGTTGCATTTAATAGCGAGACTATTTTAGATGAAATAACTGTTTACGAGGCTGAGATTGCGCATTATATCGATAGGCTAAAAGTTAGCAAGGCTCCAGGCCCTGACGCTTTTTATCCCAGACATTTGAAAGATTTGAAAGAAGTTATCGTAGGCCCCTTAACGAAGATTTTTAATCAGTCACTCGAAACGGGGATTATTCCTAAAGACTTCAAATTAGCTAACGTCACGCCTATTTTTAAAAAAGGCGACCGCGCGGTAGCTAGCAATTATAGGCCCATTAGCTTAACGTCAATTGTCGGTAAACTTTTGGAATCCGTAGTTAGGGATCGTATTATCGATCACTTAGAAAGTAGAGATTTGATTAATAGTAGTCAGCATGGGTTTCGATGCCATAGGTCTTGTTTAACTAATTTGTTAGAATTTTATAACGAAATAGTGCGCGAATACGATAGGCATAGAGCAGCTGACGTTATTTATTTAGATTTTAAAAAGGCGTTCGATACAGTTCCGCATAGGAGACTAATTGCGAAGGTTAAAGCGCACGGTATACGCGGTCAGGTAGCTAACTGGTTAGAAGAATGGCTTCGTGCTAGGAGGCAGAGGGTCGTAGATAATGCTAGTGAATCGGGGTGGTTAGATGTAGGTAGCGGTGTCCCACAGGGTTCAGTGTTAGGCCCATTGCTATTCGTAATTTACATTAACGACATAGATGTTGGATTGACTAGTAACGTGTCAAAATTCGCGGACGATACTAAAATAGGCGGTAAGGTTGTTAACGAGGACGATAGAAATAGGATCCAAGACGATACACATAGGATTATGGAGTGGACAGATAAGTGGCAGATGCAATTTAACGTAGATAAATGTAAAGTTTTGCATATAGGTTCTCGCAACAATAATTACACGTACACGATGGATGATAGGGAGTTAGCGAGCGTTGACGAGGAAGTAGATTTAGGCGTACGCGTAACTAAAGATTTAAAGGTTAGGAACCAGTGCCTGGAGCCTTGCGCAAAAGCTAATAGGATGTTAGGCTTCATAGCGCGTAATTTCGAATTTAAATCGAAGGATATTATATTGCCCCTTTACAAGTCCCTAGTCAGGCCTCATTTAGAATATGCCGTTCAGTTTTGGTGCCCGTACTTGCGTGAGGATATTGATAGGTTAGAAAGGGTTCAGCGTCGTGCCACGAAACTTATTCCGTCATTGCGCAATAAGCCTTATGATGATACGATTAAAGAGTTAGACCTGTATTCACTCGAAACTAGGAGATTAAGGGGGGAGCTTATTGAAGTTTTCAAAATCGTTAATAACATCGATAACGTAAATTTTGATAAATTGTTCACTTTCGATAATAGTAATACTCGCAATAACGGATTTAAGTTGCGTGGCAGACGTTTCATTACCAATATCGCTAAAAACGTCTTTACGTTTAAAGTAATTGATAAATGGAATAATCTTCCCGCGTCAGTCGTTCATTCTACCAGCGTTAATATGTTCAAGAACCGTCTTGACAGACATTTTAAAAGTATTAACGTTGTTTAAAATTAAAAAAAGTTAACAACAGGAGCTCTGGTGGTGGTGCTCGAGGATGAGTCTGTTGACGATGAATGCCAGCTTGTGACATGCCAGCGTGTGATGCCAGCAATAAAAAAAAAAAAAAATTAGACTAACACGAACGTAGATGTAGCTCGTAGCGTAAACTAACCCACTTTTTGTTTAACTGTACCTACTTTTTTTTTTTTTTCTTATCTCCTTTCTTGCATGTCTGTAACTCTCTTTACTTGCATGTTTGTAGTTTGCATGGTATGACAGTGAGTTAAGACTGTGTTTGCATGGTTTGTAAGCGTTCTTATTTTACTTCTTTTCATCTTTCACCCCTCTCCTATTTTCTCCGACTATTTTTCTGACTTGTCGGCAGTGGCCGGCGGATGATGATGGTGAGACTTTTTTCCTCTTTTTCTGAATGAATGTTAACCCACGAATGATAGGTGTTGCTCCTTACTTAACCCCTTATTCTCTTCTCTTCTCTTAACCCCCTACTCTTTCCTTTCTCTCGGGCTAGCCTTAGAGTGGATCTTAGGGTCTTTGTTAGCCTTAGCTTCTGTAGATCTGTAGATCCCCATCATCATAATCATCATCATCTTCACTTGTATCACTGTCACTCTCATACAATAAATGATCTTCAGTGCCATCCATTGCATTACTTATACCACATTTTTTAAAGGACTTGACCACAATTTCAGTCTTAACATCATGCCATGACTTCAGCACCCATTCACACACTTGTGCTATTGTTGGACGTTTCATCCCTCCCCACTTTCGGCTTCTAAGACGCAGGGCGATTTTTTAAGGTATTTATAGGAAAAAAAGTGCGTCTTATAAGCCGACAATACGATATATATATATATATATATATATATATTATATATATATATTATATATATATTATATATACACAAGCGTGACTGATTGATGCAGGTAAATTTGTGCTGCCTTAAGGAGGAAACAAACTTGCGGTGCATCTTGCTCCTGAAGAATCATGCACCAGGACTGATGATAACTGGGGGTGTCCAATACAAACTTACGAAAACTGCGATCAGTTGAGTATGATTACGGATGTTCTTGGGATTAGACTAACGCGGAGCACTGTTGCTTTCAGTGGTGATGAACCACGTACGAAAGCTTCATCAGCACTTTGACCCCTCTGTTTGCTTGGCAATGCTGCTGCGAGCTGGTCATGCCCTGAAATGGGCGCATGGGAGGAATGGTGCTCTACGTAAAAAGATGTTCGACTCTTCATACTTCCAATTAAACTGTGAATACGTCGATGATTATATATATATATATATATATACAGGGCGTCCCAAAAAAATGTATACACACTTTAACAGCTGATAGCTCAATTGATGTTTCTTTCTTTCCAAGTTAAACCCATTAGAATTAATAATGGCAGTCAGACTAAGCTTTGAACAAAGGAAATTCATTCTAAAATGCTACTGGAAGTGTGAAAACGCAGTTGAAGTGCAAAGACAGTTTAGGAGGGAGTTTCAAACAGATCCACCAACGCGACTTACCATCACTCGAATTAGAGATAAGTTTGAAGCCGATGGAACTGTTCAGAATGTCCACAAGAAGCGTTCCTGAAGACCACGGACATCGACAAGCCCCAAAAGCAAGAAGAGTACTGGAAACGTATCACCAAAGTCCAAGAAATCTGTGCGGCAAGCGAGTCGTGAGGTAGGAATTTCAGAATCGTCTGTCCAACGCATTTTGAAGCGCTGTCAATGGAAAAGTTACATTCCAAGATTAGTCCATGCTATTAATGAAGATGATCCAGACCGAAGAGTGGAGTATTGCGAGTGGTACTTGGCACGATGTGGATGTGGATTGGACGAAGGGGTTTCGTAGAATACCCTCCGCGTTCACCAGACCTCACACCACTAGACTTTTTTTTTATGGGGATACTTAAAAGACAAAGTCTACGCTATAAAACCTGCAACAGTCGCTGAATTGAGAGCAGCCATTGAACGAGAATGCACACAAATACCAAACGAAATGTTTCGTGATGTTTGCGATTCCATTGCTTCGCGTTATCAGCAGTGCCTGGACCAGAACGGACGTCAGTTTGAAAACAGGCGTTGACAAAACAATTAAATAATGTCTGTAGATTCTATTACATTTTGAAAATGAAATGTATTTTAATAAACACTGCCTTTATAGTTATTTAAAGTGTGCATACATTTTTTTGGGACGCCCTGTATATGTACAATTTCAAAAATTTAGTGTGATCAAACTATTTCTGATACAAAAATAAGAATAATAAATAATAATGTGAATGGAAACAGTAACTCCCAAAGTTATTTTGGTTTATAGATGTTCAATATGATTTCGTGGGTAACCCGAAAAACAACCGGTAAAAAATCCAGATTCGTCAAGTCATATCATCCATTAACCGAGATATCTTACGGAAAGTGTGGGAAGAGTTTGAATATCGTTTGGACATTGCCACGGTTACTCACCGAAATCACATTAAACATTTATAAACCCCAAAAAAAAAAAAAACTTTGCAAGGTACTGTTTCCATTCACATTATTATTATTACTAGCTGAAGTGGTGAAGTGGACCCTACGGGCCCATTTAGCTAGACCTACGGTGCTGGGGGGGGGGGGGGGGGGGGGGTGGGGGGGGGGGGGGGGGGGGATTGTTTGTTAAGCGTCACAAAAGTTCCTCGTGAACTTGAAGTAAATATTAAGCTTTCGCTGCCTTAATAATTTCTTTTCAAAATCTTTGGTAGCCTATTTAAGATTTTGAAATGATTTTTTGGACAGACTCTTCCTCAATTATTTTTTGACGGACTCTGCCTCAATTATATTATAGATTTTTGTATCACAAATAGTTTGATCGCAATAATTTTTTGAAATTGTATACTTCTTTTGTAATCATCCTGTATATAGTGAAACCTGTATAACTTGGACTAATTTGGGTGAAAGGTAGTCCGAGAAATAGAGGATTCAGTCTTACAGAAGTGAACTTTAAAGTAGTGTAAAAAACCCGATTTTAAAACATATAAATCAATAAAGTGTATTAAAACAAAGTTTCTGAAAGAAAAAAAAATATTCGTCATTCCCTGACGAGGTGTACTTCTGAATACACGAAAGGCCTTGGAATCATTTTTCTTTTTCCTTGTGGGTTTGCATTATATATATATATATATATATATATATATATATATTTTTTTTTTTAAGTTCGGAAGAACCGATTCGCCTCTATTTAAAAGGGCATATCTCGGCGGAAAAACAAAGAAAAAGTGAGAGGAAAGACAGAGGAAAAAGAAAGGGTGGAGGGGACAGTCGAAGTGGAAAAAGACCAAGGATGACAAGGACTGCAGGGTCGAGCCCCATCATCCTTGGGTGCTATATATATATATATATATATATATATATATATATATATATATATATATATAAACAGGGTATTTCAGGAGGAAAGGTCAATACTTCGGGAGGTGATAGTATCGGTCATTGTGATAAAAAAAGTTCATATGAACATGTGTCTAATTCTGAATGGTTACGAAGATAGAGCTGTTTAAATCTGATGCGCGCGCAGCTCTTCCTCCCTCTTCCCTCCCCTATAACCTTGAACCATGTAAGCTGTAATGTAAGTATGCAACATAAGCCAATCGACAGCTGACTGTTGTGAGTGACATTGTTTGGTGTTTGAAGCAGTGTTAAGAATGCCACACACCTTCACACATGCCGAATATGCAGATATGGTGTATGTCTACGGTTTTTGCGATGGAAGTGCAACAGCTGTGTTGCAGAATACCGTCGACGGTTTCCGAACCGCAGAATTCCGGATCGAAGTGTGTTTACCAGGGTTTTCAACACATTGCGTGAGATTGGTACACTTCCCAGCGCTCATGTTTCATCTGAACGTGAAGGTCAACAAGATGTGGATGAAGTGGAAAACATTCTTCAGTTGGTAGAGCGTAGTCCTACTACTAGCTCACGAAGAATTTCTACACGTCTCGGTGTACCACACACAAGAGTATGGCGAACATTACGTGAGGAAGGCTTGCATCCATATCATGTACAGCGTGTACAACACCTTCAACCAGGAGACGCTGCCATGCGACTGGAATTTTGTCATTGGGTAAATGCTAATCGCCGATTGCTTCGATTAATACTGTTCACAGATGAAGCTACTTTCACCCCTAACGGTATCAACAACACTCGTAACTCTCATCGGTGGTCAGACGAAAATCCAAATGCTACTGTGGAAACAAATTTTCAACATCGTTTCTCTGCCAATGTGTGGTGCGGTATCATCGATGATCAGCTGATTGGCCCTGTTACTTTAGAGAATCGTCTTACAGGACAAAGTTACCTAGAATTTCTGCAAAATGAATTGCCAGGACTATTGGAGGATGCTCCTTTGGCTACACACGCTGGTATGTACTTTCAACATGACGGAGCTCCTCCACATTCTACCCGTCTGGTGATGCAATACCTAAATCAAACTTTCCCTGGTCGATGGATCGGCCGCGATGGTCCCATTCAATGGTCACCAAGGTCTCCAGACCTCTCTCCGTTAGATTATTGTTTGTGGGGGGATGAAAAGTCAAGTTAACCCTTTCATGCCGTATGGGCGCAAATGAGACCATCAAATTTTATGAGATTTTAGTCATTCTGGAGATATAACACAAGTGTTTTTTTGTGGCATGAAAAGTAAACGAAAATCAGGTATGAAAGGGTTAACAAAAGAAAGGTAGATACACGAGACGAATTGCTCGCGCGCATTTTGGATGCTGCTGCCCGCATAGGGGAATGTCAAGATCAACTCAGACGAACACAACGCGATCTTCGCACACGAGTTGCAAAGTGCATTGAGGTTGACGGTGGGCTTTTCGAAAACGTATTGTACACTGTAACAAATTTGTCATTTCTGTATCTGATACCATTCAAAATGCCAATGTTTAAACATTAAATGTTAGAAACAGTAATTGGTTTCTCTTTCTTGATTACCATTAACAATGCTTTTGTATTTGTAGATTCAAACAGCTCTATCTCCGTAACCATTCAGAATTGGACACATGTTCATATGAACTTTTTTTCTCACAATGACCGATACTATCACCTCCCGAAGTATTGACCTTTCCTCCTGAAACACCCTGTGTATATATATATATATATATATATATTATATATATATAATTGCATATATATTTTAACTAACAATAATAATAAAAATAATAATAATAAAGTACTGTAGAAATATTTCAAATATCTATTTTTCAACACGTAGCAGCAGTTTGCCGCATTGCTAACGGGTATCGAGTGTACCACATGGTCACCTCGGACTTTACCTGTACAACTCGGACAAATTCCGAGTAAGACAGGTTTTTCCGAGGATATTTTTTTTTCCGGCTCATCCAGAATCCAAGTTATACAGGTTTTATTGTATGCGCTTTTAATGCATTAACCACTGGCTCTCTAATATTCAGAAAGACAGTTATGGATAAATTGTGTACCCGTGGAACTCGAACCCACGTCGCGAGATATCAATGTGTATATACTTCAAAAAGGCGACATAAAACAGTGAAAAATGATCAGATACTGCTCAGACTTTGAGTGATCATTTTTTAGAGACCGGGATGGTTCCATGAATTACAAACTGTAGTTGCAACACCTCGCGACGTGGGTTTGAGCCTTACTAATCCCCATTTTTTTTTAAAGTGCGTTTTCTGATGCAGATATAGTACAGGGCTATTCAAGCTGATTCATCCGATTTCAACTGAGAATACTTCCGTACCTATCAACCGTGCATCAACTGGGCATACACCACATGAAAGAAGAAATCTCCGAGTTTTACAAGATCACCGCGAGAGGGCTCCAAAGTCACGCCGTGGCCTAGCCTAGCAACAAACAGTCAGTGTGAAAATGGCGTCCGCACAGCAGAAGGCGTTTTGTGTGTTGCAGTTTTCGAGCTGTAAATCGGTAGTCACAGTGCAGCGTGAGTTTCGTCGACGTTACAGAACAGATCCACCCAGATCCAGCCCACATCTTTAGATGAGCTCCGAACTCGCATTGTTACTGCCGTAGAGTCAGTGACAACGGACATGCTGGAGCGAGTATGGGAGGAATTCGACTATCGTGTCGACGTTGCTCGTGTAACTAGGGGAAGTCACATAGAGCATTTATGAGGTGAGACACAAAATTTGGACAGTTTTTGTTTTGGTTGATTATCACAAATCATTCTGTATTTGTAACATTAAAAAATATTCTCATTTGAAATCAGGTGAATCATTTTGAATAGCCCGTATATATTCGGTTTTGAACATGTTCAGGATCGACCCACATTCGATCGCGCAGCATCCCGCTTCATTTATGGAATTTTTTACGGTATCCATTCATCTACCAACCAGAACCGAACAAGGATGAACAGCTGGGTGAGCTGCGCGTTGCCTGCCCGTAACAGGAATCGAACCTTGGCCGATGGAGCAGATGCTAACCACTACACCTAGGGTTGCCAGATTTTGATGACGTTTTCAAGCTGCCACTCCCAGATTCTCAAATTTATATATATATATATATATATATATATATATATATAGAGAGAGAGAGAGAGAGAGAGAGAGATGATGCTCCCAAAAAATTTTAAATGTTATAGGATAAATATTTATTTCAACATCTTTGATTTTTACTATATTTAAAATGTTCTTGAATATAGACGAGAGCAGTACCACTACTGTATCTTTCAGCGACGCAGCGTATGGAAAAATAAGTTGTCGTACACATTTGTGGGGACACTCCGCTTATTGCAGTAGAGCTCACAGAATTATCTATTGCGGCTACATAGAAATCAATGAGCCTACACTGTTATTAACTTATTAAGCCTTAACGATGCAATGATAATGGTTACTTACTCTGTCAAGGAACAAAACGCAAAAAAATACCTCTGTAATTATAATAAATTTCTTAAAGGATTTATTATTTATGATTTTGAAATAGACATAAAAATAGAAATAAAGGACATATGCCGTCCTTTGACGCTTCAATAAAGGACAAGGACAAGAGATCGAAATAAAGGACTGTCCTTTGAAATAAAGGACGTCTGGCAACCCTAACTGTCTACACCACTGAGGCTTATATATATATATACTATATATATATATATACAGGGTGAGGCAGAAGTAACCGGGCAGCTTTTTGATGTTTCAGCTTTGGAAGTTTCTAGCGATAATTGCATCGATTACGTAACACCCGATAGCCTAGGCTAAACGGGTAGCCTAGCTAGGCTAACCGTTTAATTCAGTTTGTCGCAGCTGGTGGTTGTGAACACATCTTATTTCGGTCAATTTTGAAAGCCCTAATTATGGCAAAGGCGAGCAACCAACGCTTTACAATGGAAGAACGTGTCTTCATTGTAAAAAAAATTTACCGAACGGACAACAAGAGCGAGACATGCCGCCGATTTAAAGAAAGATTTGATCATTCAATAAAAAGAGACACGGTAGCCAGCCTCATTCAACGCTTTGAATCAACAGGTTCATGTGAAGATCTTCCAAGACCAGGACGACCAAGGTCTGTCTGTACCGACGAAAACAAGCAGATTGTTGAAGTTGCTTTCGCTCGTAGTCCACGAAAGTCCACCAGACGAGCTGAGCAAGAACTTGGCATCTCACAAAGATCAATTATAAGAATGCTACACGATGCCCACTTGAGGCCATATCGTCCACACTTGCTCCATGCACTGAACGAAGATGATCATGACCGTCGCGTGGAGTTTTGTGAGATCTTTCGACAACTCTGTGCAATGGACGCCACCTTTCCTGAAAAGATCATCTGGAGTGATGAAGCATCTTTTAAATTAAATGGCCACGTCAACCGACATAATTCTGTC
>JAJOZX010005594.1:82500-85000 GCA_023014485.1 Bathynomus jamesi
ACCACAAAACTACATCTGAGAACCGATACTCGTCCTCATTACCTTTAAAGAGAAGCTAGTTCTTTACCGCAATGAAGTTCAGCTCGGAGTTCATTCAGATTGTCTCTCGATGGTGAGAAGAATAATGTATCAATATATTTTGGTACATTCATTGTTTATCTCAGCCAAGACCCCAATTTACTCGTACATATTTCACCAAACATGAAATAAAAATTGATTTCAAAAGGGCTGAAGTAATGATAAGATTCGGGCAAGGATGAATCTTATCTTAGGATAATTGCAGTTCGAGTTAATACCTCAACTACGAGAATTATCCCACCAAGCGGAGGAATCTTAAAAGAACCAGGCCATCACTTCCCTTCTGAAACCCAACAAAAATCTCTCCTTCCCTCCCTGGCAAGGCACAGCAACGCCATTCAAACCCGTTACACCGTCCGTGGTAGAGTGCGTTCTTACAAATCGCCGAATCTTGTCCCCAATCCCCAAACAACTCTCAATGAAATACCAATCCCTTCAAGTTACAATAAATGGAAACTAATCTCGGATCAAAGATATGACGGGGGGGGGGGGGGACGAAGAAGTAAAGGCGAGTCTAAAAGGTCTAAAAGGACGGGGAGCGACGTAATGCTTACCTATCCCTCCGGCAGCTCCTGACTGAGGACCGGAGGCTTGTCACGCCCCAAATATAAAGATTATACAACTTTCATAACACGAAACATGCAGAGTACTTTATGTTGCCTCAGGGGGAATTTCTATTGCCTTCTCTTTTTACTCGTGTTTCACCTAATTCTTCCTTTCGAAAACAAAAATATTAAAACTCAAAATTTTACCAAAGTTTCTCCGCAGAGTAAACCTGAATTTTTAACGCGCGCGCGCACACACACACACACACACGCACACACACACACGCGCACACACACGCGCACACACACACACACACATATATATATATATATATAGTTTCAAATGCATACATATTTATTTGGCTAACTGTCGTTATGTCATATTCAAATTTTTCAGTGAATACAATATGATGAAGTTTTCCAAATCAGTAATTTTAGTTCCGACTAAAGAAGATAAAATACTTCCGTCCCATCCTTAATTAAAAATATTTTTATGCACATTTTTATTTGTTAATGTATTTATTTATTTACTCATGCACTTTTAACCTTACGAATGAAACTCTCTCTCTCTCTCTCTCTCTCTCTCTCTCTCTCTCTCTCTCTCTCTCTCTCTCTCTCTGTAATCTTTTCCTTTTGCTTTTTGCTTAAAAAAAAAAAATGTTCTTTGTATGAGTTCTACTTTATCTGTGTCGTCATTTCATAATGGGAGTCAGTCAAGTGCACAGTGTGTGTGTATATGTGTGTGTGTGTGTGTGTATACGAAAGAATGCGTTTTCGTCCGATCGACAGAGCCAAAGCAATATCTATAAAAAATTAATAATTATCCGTAAATGGAAATAAACAAAGAAAATTTGACTTAAAGTCCAATTACTGTCTCTCTGTCTCATCAGAGACAATCTCGAGAGTAATTTTTGAGAAACAGACATTTTCGATGAGGAAAAACATGGCATCGCAATTAAAATTATTGCGAAGGATATCTATTTCAATGTTTTTTTTTCCAATTATCATTCTGAATTTTTTAATATAATACCCAGTTATTGATTTACTCGTGTATATATATTATATATATATATATATTTTATATATATGGGAATGAACTCAGAATGGTTCCCTGAGGTTTTTTATGATACACACAGACCGTGCATGGAACAAGGAACTCTTCTAGGATAATTAAATCCACTATTGTTCGAGTAAGTAATGATAAATGACAAATACTATAGTTTTTCTTTTTCATGATGCTAGCCCAACGTGGGCAACGGGTCACTCGCAAAGAGGTTCCAAAAATATAGCTTCCCTCACCAGCTATCTGCAAAGCAGATAGGATCCAGCTTTGGGGCAGGATCTAGGGTTTAAAGCAGCCTAGCCCAGCTACATTTAGAACCTCAATATAAGCAAAAGACTCGCTGCCTTCGCGTCAGATTGAATATATCGAAGAAAAAGGGGTAACTCTCATAAAAAACCTCAGGGAACCATTCTGAGTTCAGTCCCATCTTGAAACGGACATGTTATTTGCGTTGAAAAGTGGACGCTCAATTCTGCCAGTTGAGGTTTAAGTTTTGGTTTTTGGCTAAAAATATAATAGTTATCCCTTTTTCTTTGATGTATTTAATCTGACGCGAAGGCAGCGAGTCTTTTGCTTATATTGAGGTTCTAAATGCAGCTGGGCTAGGCTGCTTTAAACCCTAGATCCTGTCCCAAAGCTGGATCCTATCTGCTTTGCAGATAGCTGGTGAACGAAGCTATATTTTTGGGACCTCTTTGCGAGTGACCCGTTGCCCACGTTGGGCTAGCATTATGAAAAAGAAAAACTATAGTATTTGTCATTTATCATTACTTATTCGGACTATAGTGGATTTAATTATCCTAGAAGAGTTCCT
>JAJOZX010005594.1:90000-107500 GCA_023014485.1 Bathynomus jamesi
AACGTAAGAATAATACTAATACTAATAAGAATAAGAAGAATAAGAATAAGATTCTTCCACCACTGACGTTTCTCGAAATAATTTTCAAATTCTCTGAATTGACAGTCAAAATGGGAAAGAGAAAATTGTTCATATAAAATATTACATTTAAAAGCCAGTTATCTAATCACATCGTGATAACTGCAGTGCTTTTAACAGATTATATATATATATATATATATATATATATATATATATATATATGTGTGTGAAAAGAAGGACCAACACAACAGCAAACATTTTCGTTTATTTTTTGTACTTCAGACGTTTCGACAAATCTTTTGTCATCATCAGTGAATTTAAAACTTTAAAACAAAATAAAAATAATTAAAATTACATTAATACAAAAGGAATTAAAATCATTAAAATTAAATTAAGTTAAAATTATCTCAACTGGTAAATACACAATAATTACGTCAACCTCCAATTCCATATTCGGCAGATACTGAGAGAAAACTGTATGAATGTCAGTTACATTGGAAGGTATAATATATCTATGAAAGTAGGTTGGTTGGTTAGTTAGAAGAGCTGTAATTTGTAGGATGAACTATTGTTGTAATGGAGGGTTTGTTTCTATAGATGTACAAAGATTCTAAAATTCGGAGTTCTGTAAGGTTATTGGTTTGCTGTTGTGTTCGTCCTTCTTTTCATCTGTAAGCTCCGTTTCCCTAAGGAAAAGTCAATAGCTTTGAGATATATATATATATAAGAACTTATATATATATATATATATATATATATATATATATATATATATAAGAACTTATATATATATATATATATATATATATATATATATATATATATATATATATATATATATACATATATGCTACGTCGTGGTCTTTGTCGAACACCGTTTCTCGTCGATCAGCTAAGTTGAGCGACATTGAGTCTGGAGAGTAGCTAGATGACAGACCGCCCTCTGCGTCCAGATTATGTAGCGACCCGTGGTTCGGATCCCACGTAAAGTTGAAGATTCTCTCCCTCATATGACCTTAGATGTTGCGATGGAGGTTAAACAACCCCATTTTATTTATTTATTTATTTATTTATATATATATATATATATATATATATATATATATATATATATATATATATATATATAATATATATATATAAATCTCGCTACAACGAAATATATAAACCAAATAGCTGTCGTTGGAGAGAGGTTGCTCGTTATGAAGAGGTTTTCTTTTGCTGATATTACAGTGTACTGTACATATATTTTAATGACCTGTTTAGACCCTCATTACTTATTTATACATACTTTATATAGTACTATATATATATACCGGGTGTCCCAAATGAATATAACAAAAAGAAAGTCAAATAACGTTTACGGTAATTGAGATAATGAAATGGTTTTTTACAGGAATACAAGGGTAAACGTATAAGTTTTAGTTGGTTGTGAATATTGATTGTCACTTTCTTTTATTTTCAGAATAAACCCCATTTTCCAGAATAATGACAAGGCTACATTTCACATATCGGGCATTGTTAATCGACACAATTGTAGGATTTGGGAGAGGAAAATCTCATGAGCTGGATGAACATGAAAGGGATTCACCTAAAGTTAACGTATGGTTTGGCCTGTCAAGTTCCCGCATTCATGGACGCTATTTTTTTGATGAACGCACTGTCACCGGCATTTCGTACCTTAACATGTTACGAGAGTTCTTTATTCCACAATTACAGGAAAATCCTGGCCTGCTACAAAGAGCTTTCTTTCAACAGGATGGAGCACCCCTTCACTTTGCTCGCAATGTTAAAGTGTTTTTAAATGAAACTTTCCCTGGACGATGGATTGGTCGGGGAGGATCTATGAAATGGCCGGCCCGTTCACCCGGACTTAACACCTTTGGGTTTTCTGAAAAGTAAAGTCTACACTAGCAAACCAAGAGACATTGAAGAACTTGAGTATCGTATTGTTGATGCAGTGACATCCATCCCTACACTCCCCACAGTCGTGCTGGAAAAAACTTTTCGAGAATTTGAACGCCGCATACGATTGTTTATAGAAAAGGATGGACGACATGTACAAGTTTATCAATAATTTGAAAAAATTAAACAATACCATAATGAATTAAAGTAAACTAAAACTTATACGTCTAATGCTTGTATTCATGTAAAAACTATTTCATGATCTCAATTACCAAAAAGGTTATTTGACTTTCTTTTTGCTATATTCATTTTGGGACACCCGATAATATATATATATATATATATATATATAATATATATATATATCTATATATATATATATATATATATATACCTTACCTCACAACCTTACAAAGGTTCCGTGCGATAATTCCTCATTTCGCGAAGGTCAAGCTTGTCGCCCCTCCCCTCGAGTTGGCCTGGTGAAGTAGTGAGTTGGTTTCTTGTGCTCTCCACTCACATAGCCAGGTACGCCCGGCTCATCGAGGATTGTTCTGAGCCAGGCGTCTAATCTTCTTTTGAAGATGTCCATTGCAACTCCCTTCGTGTTTCTTAGGTCTTTGGGCAGCTGATTAAACAGTTTTGGTCCTCTCACAACAAAACTATTTTCTTTCAGGGTTAAGAATGTTCCTTGTCTCGCCTTTAATTTGGGAATACGACACAGTCTATGGTTTCTACTTTCCACCGTTGTTTGGGGAGTTACGGGGTTCGGAGTAAGATTAGGGACTAGTCTCTCCATTATTTTCCAAGTGTAAATAATGGTGTATCTCTCTTTTCTCCTTTCCAGTGAATATAGGTCTAGTTCGCGTAACCTTTCCCAGTAATTCAGTTCTTTGCACCCGTTGATCTTGGCTATGAAGCTTCTCTGGATCCATTCCAGCTGTCTAATGTCTTCTTTTTTATATTTTTTATATGGGGATGTTAGGACCGAGCAGTATTCCAATTTGGGTATGATCAGGGTTTTCAGTAGAGGAATCATTACATTCCTATCCCTTCGTTTAAAGGTTCTCAATATCTGCCCCGTTATTCTATTTGCTCTGTTTACTGCTATCTTATTTTGTTTCAAATTTCGCATCATCTGTCATTGCAACCCCTAAATCTTTTGCTCTAGAATTTCTCTGAATTTCCTGTCCATTTGGGGTATAATATTCCATGGATTTTAGGTCGTCTCTTTATCCGTACCATAACAGCTGAAATTTTCGGTGTTAAACTTATTCGTACTGAGCTCTTAATATTTCAGATACTTCTGTTAGATCATCAGATAAAGCATTGTTCTCGTTTTTTAGAGGTCCGATAGTCGCATGGTTTTTCTTTTTGCGAAATTATAGAAGTACTTTGAGTTAGCCTTTATCGCTTCTATAACGTCGTCGTCTTTTTCTGTATGCTTCTGAATTAGTGACGTCATCGATACTTTGCAGTTTATCATTTAATATTTTTCTGATGTTATCTTTACATTTACTTAATTTTGCAGTCACTTTTTTTCTCTTTCGAAACAATGCCCTCTTTTGTCTCTCGAACCTGCTTCTCTTTCCTCTTTGTTGTATTTTTGGGACATGTTTTTCCACAATTTCTAACATCTTCTCCTCTAACGTCATTAGCATCTCGTCCGTTGTCTTGGCCTCGAAAATAGTTTCCCAATCTATTACTTCCATGTTGGATGTAACATCTTCCCAGTTTCTAGCTTTGGAGTGAAAATTAAAAATTTCGAATTTGCTTCTTTCTGTTGTGCGTGTTCTTTCCTTTCCTGTTGCCTTTATATTAGTTGTTATTTCAATGATGATGTGGTCCGATATCATAGTTGGAGATATTTCTACCTTGTCACTTAAATTACCGTTGTTTGTAAATATCAAATCTAGGCAGTTGTTTTTTCTTGTGTTTTCTGTTATTTCTTGCGTTAACATAAATTTTTCAGCTAGAGCTAGTAGCATTTTTACCTGCTCCTGGTCTTCTCGTGTGCCCCCCTTGTCCTGGTGTATACATATATTTTTTCCTATCCTTTTATATTTCATGAATGGGAAATTAAAATCACCACATAGAAAAATATTTGGAGTTGGAGAGTGTAGATCTTTTACCAAGTTTCTTACCTCTGTAATGGAATCTGAAAATTTTGAGGTTGGCGTGTTTGGGGGTCTGTACATTACAATTAGTACCATATTTAATTTTTCAACTTTTGCTGCTACACATTCTACGTAGCTGTTTGAGTTACTTATAGTCATTTCTGCCATATGCCTTTCGCGTGTGTAAATAGCACATCCTCCTTTACGTCTCACTGTTCTGTTGGCTTGGAGGCAGTAGCGGATTATAACGGGGGCAAAAGGGGCATTTGCCCCCGGCCCCAGATGCTGACCGGCCCCAAGATGCTGACCGACCCCAAGAAACTATGTAAACGCTATAATCTACCGTTGAAATAATTGGTCGACCGTGAGGAAGAAAAAAATTCTAGATTTCGCTTCTACAAAACCTAGTTTAGTATCCCATTTATGTGAACAAAATATACATTTTCTGAAATCACATCTTTGTTTTTGTTTCGTTTTCTGTTGATCGATCCCAGTCAGCTGATCACATCACTCATGTTTGATGTATCAGTAAAGAATTGTGTTTTTCTATTGTTTTTCTAGTGACACCGGCCCGAAAATATTCATTGCCCCCGGCCCTAACAATGCTTAATCCGGCCCTGCTTGGAGGATGTTATAGTAGGGTGGATCGATTTTACATTTTTTTCGATTTCCATATTCTAATAGAGATAAAAACTTGCGCATGCATGAGAAAATAGCCTCTGCAAAATCTTAGCTTAATAAGTAATCATCTTCTGCCCCCGGCAGAGCGATGAAAATCATATTTTAGTAGTCAAAAACGTATTTTTCTTATAATTTTTAAAATATTTCAATATGCATCAAAATTATTCCTAATAACTATAAAGTCGATGAAAAAGACCTCATATGATCGTTTTTCCAAGCGCGTTGTCCTACGTTAATATCTTTTGCCCCCAGCAACAACGTCAAATGTTGAAAAAATAGGTAATTTATATACATATTTTCAGATCGGCTCTTTGTCTTAAATAATGCATTTATATATTTCCCATAGCATTTATATTGTTGCTTAGGCATGAAATAACACACACGCAAAATTTTATGACTCTAGAGTAATATCTTCTGTCCCCGAGAAAAGTCTAAATGTGGATTATAATTACGTTAATGCGATGTTATAAGTACGATAAGTACTAAGTACAGCTCCTCGCTTGCTAATTTTATAAAATTAGCAACCCAGAACTCACCACGAGGAGGTGGCTGTACGTCGAGTTCCACCCTATCCAGCCCCAACCACCCTTCCTTTGGCTGCATGTCGATTTACATACGGTAATCTTTCTTAGAATCAAATCGTGGAATTTTTGTTCGGGAGTGAAGACGGGAGCGGATGAATCCGTCCCTCTCTTCTATTCCACTTACACTGGCAGAGGCTTCGGTTACTAATTTGATGAGTCTCTCGACCGCTTGAGTATGACAAGGAATAGTGGGATCAGTCCATCAGGCTGGTCTCCCGTCTCAACAAACTCTTTTATTCGGGTATCAGGTATTGTTTTTGTAACGGGGGGTTCGGTCACCTCAGCCGTTTGCCAGTTGATCATTTCGTAATAGTTTTGACTATCGTAGAGCAGCTCAGGCATGGCGAAGGCTCGAATTTCCCCCGCTGGTGATTGTTTTGATCGTGCTTTTAATATTCTTCTCCATCCCAATTCTCTTATGTGTTGCTCATCGGCATGTAGCATGGAGATCAAAATATTTTCTGGGTGAGCAAAGAAAGAATTTCTACGGAGGACTTTGTTGGCGATTGTCTTAGATCTTTGAGGCATGGTCTGAGAGAGACGCATCATTTCGAAAAAATGTTTTGCGCCCTCAGTGAAACTGGAGTTTTTCTTTATCTTAAACCAAATTGGTGCGTAAACTGTCATAATGAATCGCACAATTTCGTTGAAGGTGCTGGAGGGTTCACTGGTTGAAACATAGAGGCGCAGAAATCTATTTGCTGTTGTCAGCCACCTGGAATGCGCCATCTTACCTGGATTTCGAGCCGCGAGAGCTGAAGAGCAGCTACCGCTCGACACTGCTCTGTAGATGCCTAACAAACATTTTTGGTCAGTGCTCAACTCGGCATCATCTATGTCAATGTCGGGAGATGGAATGGCATCGAATTCTGTAATTGGAAGTTTTTCGCAGTCGTTCAGTTGTTTTCCAACTGGTCCAGTAAAGCCCATTGGCCCAGTTGTTTTGCCGTCCAAGTCTTGAATGAGGTGTCGCAGTGATAATTCATTACCGTGTAATAGGCATATGATCCACTGAACTGGCCTTTGTAGTTTCATTTCAATCATACGAATGGCTCCACCCTTTCGACCCGTGTTCACTGCGGTACCATCACAGCCGATAGCCACAATGTCGTCCGTGCTAATATTGTTAGTCTCTAGAAAGTTGATGATACTGATGTTATTGCAGTGGCAGAACCTGATGCAGGAGTGAAATGCCCCATGTACTGGGATTCTGGTTCTTGAACTAAAACTATATGATCTGAAAATATGTATATAAATTACCTATTTTTTCAACATTTGACGTTGTTGCCGGGGGCAAAAGATATTAACGTAGGACAACGCGCTTGGAAAAAACGATCATATGAGGTCTTTTTCATCGACTTTATAGTTATTAGGAATAATTTTGATGCATATTGAAATATTTTAAAAATTATAAGAAAAATACGTTTTTGACTACTAAAATATGATTTTCATCGCTCTGCCGGGGGCAGAAGATGATTACCTATTAAGCTAAGATTTTGCAGAGGCTATTTTCTCATGCATGCGCAAGTTTTTGTCTCTATTAGAATATGGAAATCGAAAAAAATGTAAAATCGATCCACCCTAATTGTTATAGTTGTCAATTTGTATTTTCTTTTTTGTCAACACAGGACTCACAGTTTTCACAGTTCGCCTGGCAGTCCTTTAGAGGAGTTTCCGTGAGGCATGCAAAGACTGCTCCGGCTTCTTGCATGAGTCCTTTCAGGTATAAAACTTTGTTCGGGGAATGGTTTGATTTAAGACTCTGAATGTTGGCTAGGATTATTTTTATTTTTTCTCTATCGTTTTCGCATACAGGTGGTTCCGATATATATATTATATATATATATAATATATATATATATATATATATATAATATATATATATATATATATAAATGCACTACTTAAAAGTATTTCTCCGTGAGGGAGAAACATTCTAGTCAATTACGTATCAGCTTTTAAGCATCAGCCAATCAGCATGCCGCTTACTTTCTTGATCGGGGAAATGGGGTGGAGACGAACACGTGCAGCTCAGGCTGAGTTAATGAAAACACCACCTCATAACGAATCATGTTTTAGGTAGAGAGAGGTTTCTTTATAGTAGAGTGTCGTTATTGAGATTTTACTACATATATAATGGCTATGTGAGGTGGGAAGCAGAAGAAACCAACTTTCAACTTCACCAGGCCAACTCAAGAGGAAGGGCAACAAGTTTAACCTTCGTGAAATGAGGAATCGTTGCACGGAACATTTGAAAGGTTGAAAGGAAAGGTGTATATATAATATATATATATATATACAGGCCCGGATTTAGCTATAGGCGAACTAGGCGATCGCCTAGGGCCTCGCGCCAAAGGGGGCTCGTTCAAGCCGTTTTGCGCGTTCTGTTCAAGTGATATTAATGATTTAGAACTCTATGAAGAACTTAAAGTACTTTGCAGGTTTATACCTGAGAAAACAGATCTCGGAAATGCCCTTGTTTATATAGTGCAAAAACAACTAAGTGAGATTTATCCTAATGTTTATGTTGCACTTCAAATAGTATTAACCATCCCAGTTACTGTTGCTTCGGCTGAAAGAAGTTTCTCGCGTCTCAAACTTATTAAAACATATTTGCGTTCCACCATGTCTCAAGCGAGATTGCAATCATTAGCTATGTTATCAATAAAACGATATAACAAATTCATTAGATTATTCTCAATTAATTGAAGAGTTTAGCTCGAAGAAAAGTAGAAAAGCATTGCTGTAATATTCAAGGAGCATCTGAACCAAATATTAAAGCATTAATATTTAGCCTGATAAGTCGATCGCTCACTATTATAAAAAATGAAATGTCAACATCTCTTATACATCACATATGAAAACGTTTGTATACTATGGAAAGTCATTACCTATAATATTATATAAATCTTAGAAATCATTGTCTTATATTTTCGATACAAATCTTGATTCATATTTATTTATACTTATTTGTATGGTTTATTTATATTTCTTATACAATTTCCATGCGTGATTATTTTGGTTTGGTTTAATTTTTAAGTGCTGGCATAGTTCTGTCTATGCGGATTCTAATATTGCTGGTATAGTACCGATAATAATTAAGTCCATATTTTCATATAAATTATATAGGCCTGGGGCCTCGCAATTTCTAGATCTACCTAGGGCCTCGCAACTTCTAGATCTACCTAGGGCCTCGCAACTTCTAGATCCGGCCATATATATATATATATATATATATATGTTAGTGGTGGACCGGATATCCGCATCATTTTTAACATCCGCATCCGCACTTCTGACTGCGGATGTTATGCGGATATTACCTCTAATAAATTATACAATTTACAATTAAATTAGCTTATAAAGTAGCTTATAAGGCCCAGTCATGCACATTTCATGTAAAGTATTAATTATTAATGAACAAACAAATATATAAACCTCAAAATATAAATACGTGGTAACACAGAAAATTGAATGAAATTCGTTTCATTGAATTTTCTGTGGCTGAAACTCTTGAGAGAAAGTTATTATTTTTATCATAATGAAAACATTAATATTAATTTTAATTCTTATGCATTGCCTCCCATAATAGTAATATCACGAAATTTGAAAAATTATGTCATATATTCATAATTCTATGTTATATTGATAGATTAACTAAATATCCGCATCCGCAGATACTGAAATTAAAAATCCGCATCCGCAGATGTTGAAAAACTGACATCCGGTCCACCACTAATATATATCCCTTGTTTTTTGTCTCAGAGTTCATTTTTTGAGGTGAACTAAAGATAGCCTAACCTAAAGCAAATATAACTCGATGTGTAAAACCGTGGGTACATCATCCGAAAATTTTAAAAGATAATCATTGCATAGGGTAAAAACCTCTCTCTCTTTAAATTTTGGTGCTCCTTTAGTATGCGGTCTACAAATTCTGCCGCGCTCTACTTTTTTCAAAGTGCAGTCTACAGGTTTTTTTCGTTAAATTTGTGCCTGCTCATGCGGTCTACCTACGATTGGTTAGGTTTAGTCAAGATATTTTCGTTAAAACTAACGAAAATATCATGACTAAACCTAACCAATCGTCAAGGGCGACTGACATTGGGATGTAAACAAGCAATTAGTAAACAAGCTAAGAAGGTATACTTACATTTAAACTTTTTGTTTTTAACTTTTCAATAAATTTTTCAAGTAAGATTGTCATTTCAACCTTCTTTAACTACATTTAAAAAACAAATTGGTGTAGACCGCATACTAAAGTGTGAATTTGTCTGTAGACCGCATACTAAAGGAGCACCAAATTTTTAAACCCCGCTCTATCCTAACAACAACGTATGAGATTAAAAATGGATTAAAAATGAATTAAAAAAGATAAAAAATATTTCAGTCCTCAGAGTTAAATTAGCATAAATAAAAAATTACACAAAATCCGAGCTTAAGGCAGAGCATATATATATATATATATATATATATATATATATATATATATATATATATATATATATTATATATATCGTTAAGACGCTGGGCTGCTGATGGGGCGTGGTTCGGATTCCACGTTAAACTGTAGGTCTAAGGTGGAGTGAAAAGCTTGACCTTCGTCAGAATGAACAATTCGGGCGGAAGCTAACCAAAGGTTATATATATATATATATATATATATATATATATATATATATATATATATATATATATATATATATATATATATATATATAAACTAATTTCGTTGCATTATATATTTACAAAATAAGTCTTCCGATTTAAATTTCTGATAATGAACGTGCAGGAATTTTATTATTTTATAAAGAAATATATTTATCTAAAAATCTTTGTTTAGGTCTATTACAAAATTTCTCTCTCTTTGCAAATCACAAATTACAGAGTACGAATTTTTTTTTTGTGACAACTTTTATTGTAAAGTTGTACATTGTGCCAAAAAAATGTGACAGTTTGAGCTATAACATTTAACAAAAGATGTGTGTGTGTGTGTGTGTGTGTGTGTGTGTGTGTGTGTGTGTGTGTGTTAATTACAGAGTAAATTTAATTGTCTCGCGTATTTTTTCGCGTTTTTATACTTATTAATAGTTTCAATGAAAAGTTCATAGCTTGAACGTATTGTTTTGAACAGAATACCGTTTGGAAAATACTTCAATATGCGGGTTGTTTCTAGCACGTACTATCACTGCCGGGTATATCTAGAGGGTCACTGTACCCGTGCAGCACGGAGAACTGTCGTACGTGCATATGGCTGATCATTGCATGGGAGAATCAGTGCTTGAGTTTTTATTACGAGTATATTCACAGAAATTGCCCTAATCAATGATTATCCCCCGATTTTGCTTCTTTTTCATTTTGTTTTAATTCTAAACACCTTTTATATATATACACAGGGTGTCCGAGAATTATCTGTACAATTTTTGGATGTTATTAAAAGTCAACCATGAAGTGTAGAAATTCCAGTGTTGTCCCATTTTACAGAGAATCTCATTAAGGTTTTTCTGATACCAAGTTTTGACAAGTTTTTTAGAAATTCCAGTGTGTCCGAACATTATCTGTACAATTTCATCTTTTAATAAAATTCTTGATAACACACGTAAAATTCTTAAACAAGATTATTTAGAATCTGTATTTTCAAAAGTTTCTTTTATTAAAGTAACGTTGTTACAAACATTCGATATGTGCACCATTAGTGATTCGCAAAACATCCAATCGATACTCCAAATGTTGCCATGTACGCTGCAGCATATCCACATCAATTCGCTCAATAGCAGCTATGATTCTTGCTTTTAAATCATCAATGTCTGTCACCCGCGTACATTTCTAAAAAACTTGTCAAAACGTGGTATCAGAAAAGACTTAATGAGATTCTCTGTAAAATGGGACAACACTGGAATTTCTACACTTCATGGTTGACTTTTAATAACAGCCAAACATTGTACAGATAATTCTCGGACAAAAAAAAATAAAATATATATATATATATATATATATAATATATATATATATATAATATATATATATATATATATATATATATATATATACTGTATATACAGTATATATATATATATATATATATAGATATATATATATATATAATATATATATATATATATATATATATATATATATATATATATATATATATATATATATATATATGAAAAATTATTTCACGAAAGTGACACGTGAAAAATATTTATGATGAGTAAAACCCCTTTGTGTTTCTTTTCCCTTCGTGGTTTTATTCATCATATTATATATATAATATATATATATATATATATATTATATATATATATAGAATATATTATATATATATATATATATATATATATATATTAATATATATATATATATATATATATATATATATATATCAGGGTGTTCCAGAAGTCTGGACTCACAGGGAAAATAGACATTATATTTTAAAGTGAAACAAACATTTCTAATGTCAGTTTTACATGTTTCGGGAAAGAAAATATTCTGATGACTCAGTTTACCAATCAAGAGAAGGTGGAACTGGTATTGCTACATGTTTCCGGTAAAAGCCAGAGGGAGGCATGTTCGTGAAATAACTGACATGCCTCCCTCTGGCTTTTTCCGGAAGCGTGTAGCAATATCATTTCCATCTTCTCTTTCCTGAAATATGTGACACTGACATTAGAAATGTTTGTTTCACTTCAAAAATATAATGTCTATTTTCCCTGTGAGTCCAGACTTCTGGGACACCCTGATATATATATATATAATATATATATATATATATATATATAAATATATATATATATATATATTATATATATATATATTATATATATATATATATACTCATTGGGAAAATAGACATCATATTTTTAAAGTGAAACAAACACATTTCTAATGTCAGTTTTACATATTTCAGGAAAGAAAAACCCTATATATATATATATAAGAAATAATTAGTCGCCAGAAGGAAGCGAGAGATACTTCACAGCCACAGATTTCATTCAGCCTGTCTCAGAGAAGGGTGACCGCTCTCAACCCTCCAACTATCGTCCAATTGCTTTGATTTCTTGCCTTTCTAAAGTTTTTGAATCTATCCTTAATAGGAAGATTCTTAAAAACCTCTCCTCTCACAATCTTATTTCAGATCTTCAGTGTGGGTTCCGCAAGGGACACTCTACTGGCGATTTTCTTGCATATCTCTCCGACTCATGGTCATCCTCTTTTCGGGATTTCGGTGAAACTTTTGCTATCGCGCTAGACGTATCAAAAGCTTTTGATAACGTCTATCACAAATCCTTAATTTCAAAACTGCCCTTCTTCGGTTTCTATCCTTCTATCTGTGCCTTCATCTGTGATTTTCTTTCTGGCCGATCTATAGATGCGGTTGTAGATGACCACTGTTCTTCTCCTAATGCTATTAATAGTGGTGTTCCTCAGGGTTCTGTCCTGTCATTCTCCACCTGTTTCACAAAGCGTCCCTCTCAACCGTCACTCCATGCTTCGCGTGGGACGTTATGATACACCTGACCTCTGATCTTTCTGCTGTCTCTGATTGGGGCAGAGAAAATCTTCTCCCTTTCAATGCCTCAAAAACTCAGTTCCTTCATCTTTCTACTCTTCACACTCTTCCACGTGACTATTCCCTTACCCTCAATAATACACAACTCAATCCTTCTTCTTCTCTTAGCATTCTTGGCGTTCCTTTTCTCGTGATTTTCCTAGAAAGGTCACATATACTCTCTCCCTAAAACAGCTTCTAAGAGGTTAGGCGTGCTGTACCGGCTCCGCAGTTTCTTCATCTACACTCATTTGCTATTTTTGTACAAGGATCTTGTTCGCCCCTGTATGGAGTACGCTTCTCATGTGTTGGGTGGCTCAACCCACACCGCTCTACTTGACAGGTGGGATCAAAGGCTTTTTGTCTCGTCAATCCTCGCCTCTTACTGACTGCCCAATCCCCCTCTCTTCGCCGTAGTGTTGCCTCACTCCCCCTCTTTAATATAATTTTTATAACGGACACTGCTTCGAAACTCTCTAATTGCATGCCTCCCTCCCTTTAACCCTTTAAGCCCTGAATGTTTGTAGGGTTAAGTTATGAATGCTTGTATTTGAAACGTCAGCAATTTGTACCATCAGTCCTTAAAGGGTTAAGGAGAAAACACAGCACCAGACTTTCTACACTTTCTCATTTCTTTTCTGTCCAACTCTCTAATGCAAGGGTTAATCGGTATTCTTAATTTTTCATCTACTCAACCAGTCAACTCTGGAACAACCTTCCTCAATCCCTCTTTCCCCCTGTCTAAGACCTCTAGTTTTTCAAACGCAGAATGTTCAGGCATCTCGAAAACCTTGGACCTTGATTTTAGCTCTCCTCTTCCTCTATGGGAAGGGGGGGGGGGAGGGTAGCGTTTTTGCGGCATTCGCCCTTGTCCTCTTCCTTCCTTCCTGCATAAAAAGAAATCAATGAAATGCAAATAGATAAATTATCAAAAACGATTACGTAAATTATATCTATATTCGCTGGAAAGAGGAACAAAAGGGTAACTTTGGGTAATAGGAAGGCAGAATATATAATGTTCTCAAACTAAAAGTCTAGACAAAGAACATCCTCACCACCGAAGGAAAATAGCTTTATCGTCAAAGGACAAAGACCATTTAACCAGTTACCAAAAGCAATCCGAAACACGACTGTTTGTGATATAGACACCTTCGAAAACACTAGACACCGGATTCAGGACAATCCTAGACGAGCAGAGTGTATTTGCCTCTGTAAAATAGAGAGCTCAACAAAGCAATTTTCCCCTTTATGAAGCCACTTCTAGAGGTAGGGCTATGAGCCTAACTTACTTTCGCGCGATAAGGAAGCGATGCACGAAAACGTCCCTCTCCTCTCTCTCTCTCTACATGTGCTTTATTTCAACAGCCACAATAAAACAATTTATAGGTACAAGTACTAAAACAAAGAACTTTCTATTCGTATAATGGACTAAAAGTACCTCGTCAGGATACATTTTATACGTATCTTGTACCTTGTACGTGTCTTTTCTCTAAGGACTGATATGAATCCGAAACCTTTTCAATAACATTTCAATTAAAGAACTGACAAAGAACAATTATTGTTTAAATTAACTGATATTAATTAATTGTATTTGAATAAATTGACAATTTTTGTTTAAACCCATATATATATATATATATATATATATTTTTTTTTTTTTTTAGTTCAGGAAGAACCGATTCGCCTCTATTTAAAGGGCATATCTCAGCGGAAAAACAAAGAAAAAGTGAGAGGAAAGACAGAGGAAAAAGAAAGGGTGGAGGGGACAGTCGAAGTGGAAAAAGACCAAGGATGACAAGGACTGCAGGGTCGAGCCCCATCATCCTTGGGTGCTAGGGCCGGGAGGGCGCACGTGAAACCTCCAGGAACAAGCACGTACAAACGAGCACAAAGAGCACTCAAGAGCACGAGCTTAGAACCCCCTTGCGGGGATATATATATATATATATATATATATAATATATATATATATATATATATATATATATATATATATATATATATATAGGGTGTCCCATAAGTCCGGTCTCAGGAAAATTTACTTTAAATTAAATTTACAAAAGTAATACATTAGAACTAAAACAAATGTTCAAATTGATGTCCCGTTTTGGGACCTTTTTTCTGTTACACCCCTGAGTTACAGTGGTGAGGAAAAGGCCTCCTCCTTTTCCTCACGAGTGTAACTCGTTTCCATATTAGCCATTGCGTGTTATTCTACCTGCAACAACAAAACTGTTCCCGAAACAAGACATCAATTTGAACATTTGTTTTAGTTTTAATGTATTACTTTTGTAAATTTAATTTAAAGTAAATTTTCCTATGAGACCGGACTTATGGGACACCCTGTATAGATGTATAAACCTTTGATTAGCTTCCGCCCGAATTGTTCATTCTGACGAAGGTCAAGCTTTTCACTCCACCTTAGACCTACAGTTTAACGTGGAATCCGAACCACGCCCCACCAGCAGCCCAGCGTCTTAACCACTAGGCCACCCAGGGTACCCATTTATCTACCAACCATTTTCTTTATTGTGTGGAAGGATGAACAGCTGGGTTTTGCTGTGCGCCGGCTGCAGTCACCAGGTCTCGAACCCGTGGCCGATGGATTCGTAGGCAGCGATGCTAACCACTACACCACCGAGGCGCATATATATATATATATATATATTATATATATATATATATACTACTCAAAAGAAGTTAAGGGTCAAAAATATTTGTGCATATAAATATAAGCTAACGAGCTAAAATGGTGACGACTAATGACAAAATAATTCTTGATGGCTCAAGAACAGAAAACACAAAACAAAAACTTTTGATTAGACACTAGTTTATTACTCTGATGAAAAAAAGTCATGCACCCCCCAAAATGATGTTCACACAAGTCGCAGAAGCTTCAGTAACTGGTGTAGCCACCGTTAGCATTAACACATTCAAGACAACGTTGGCGCATGCTGTTCATCAGGCGTTGGAAATAAAGTTGAGGGATCGCTTGCCATTCTGCGACTAATCGCTGCTGCCAGTTGCCGGAGGTTGACGGCAGGGACGTGATGTGATCGAACTCGCCGCCCTAGTTCATCCCACGCATGCTCAATGGGTGACAAGTCGGGTGAATATGCAGGCCAATCCATGTGCTGAACGTTTGCTCCTGCAGGAAGTCGGTCACCACCCTGGCACGATGTGGTCTTGCGTTGTCGTCCTGGAACCAAGCTCCTGGTCCAATCCGCTGCAGAAGTGGAATTACCAGAGGTTGAACAATCTCGTTGAGATAACGCTGACCAGTCAAATTTCCGTTGACGACGTACAGAGGGGTTCTGTGGTTCATGGATATCCCCGCCCACCCATCACACTTCCTCCTCCAAATGGTAGACGTTGAGCAACGTTGACATCAGCAGATCTCTCTCCTTGACGACGATAAACACGAGCCCGGCCATCATTGAACTGGAGCGAGAAGCGTGACTCATCTGTGAACATTGTCTCTGCCCACTGACCACGGTTCACCGGATATGACGTCTGCACCAATCTCGGCGAGCCCTTCTGTGACGGTCAAGTAGCGGTGGTCGGACTGCAGGACGCCGGCATCGCAAACCTCGGTCTCGCAGACGATTCCTAATGGTCTGGTCGGACACGTTGGTGCCTCTGGCAGCTCTGAGTTGATCCCGAAGATGCCGTGCGGTCACAAAGCGCTGTCGCAACGCCGTTATCATCAGGAAGCGGTCTTCTCGTGCTGTTGTTGATCGGGGTCTTCCAGAACGAGGGCGATTCTGAACAGCATTAGTTGTCCTGAAATGTATATCGATTTGCCGAAATTTCGGGAATTTTTGGTAGATGTTTCTCCAATATACTGTTACGACACAGCAAGAGATCATTAGTTTTTTAGAAAAGTTAAACCGTTGAATTAAAAGTCTTTCCGGTGTTACTTCTCTCTTGGTTCTTGCTGTAGAATAACACTCAACTGTTTTGAGTGGTGATAGGTGATGATCGAACTGAAAATGATTTTTCCATCACTAAACCAGATTCTACTGACATTGGGAAATCTTTCAAGAAAAGCTTGACACGCTTCCATTCTGTTCATCTTATTAACTTCACTCAAGATCCGCAATGGATAGCGTTTATAAACTGTCAATTGCGGATCTTCTTTGATAATTCGTTGTATAGAACTTCTTGAAATTCTGGTTTCTGCCGCAATTTCATTTGGTGTCATACGCGTTCCAAACTTTTTTTCCTGACTTAGAACCATTTCCTCAACCATTGCAATATTTTCATCAGTGCGAATTTCTCTTTTTCTTCCACTACCTTTGGCTCCAGCAACACATCCAGTTCTATCAATTTTACAAATATTTTTTTCTACACCAGAACGAGTCCATGGTTGATTTGGAAACATTGATATAATTTTTCTGGCACCATAGTAGTTGTTTGATCAATATGAGATCTTCTTGACTAAATGAAGGCATTTTTGATGGGTGATTAAATATTTTTGAAAAATCTACAACGAAGATAAATAGAGTATATTAAAAACAAATATTATAAAGACATATAGAAGTGCTACATATAAAAGCAAATTATTTACTTAAACCGTTATAAAAGCAAGCAAATTTTGACAATAGTAAATATAATAGTTGATAAAAGCAATAGCTTACTTTTTC
>JAJOZX010005594.1:112500-152500 GCA_023014485.1 Bathynomus jamesi
TATATTATATATAATATATATATGAGATGCTTTCCGCGTGTGAAGGTTAACTTAAGAAAGTTTCAAGGTGAAGATAACATCCCTGTTTTGTCGGGAAGAGCACACAAACAAAGATGAAGTAAAAACAACCCATATATTATTTGATTGATTGCTTGATCTTGTAAAAGTAATTACCTGAAACGTTGAATAGGACGTAATTTCTTAAGTTATCCGTTGCTATATAGAAAAACCCTCTTCCTTCAATGTTCATTAATATTATTAAGAATATATACAGTGGCGATCATAAGTTTTTCGTACAGAGAAATATTTCGGTTGTATTCGTCCTTATCTTTTGTATCATGCATGTTCGTTGGGAAAATTTAACAAATAAAAATATTAGTTTAACTCCAACATATTTGATGTAAAACATCAAAAAATTTTAGGAAAATAAAAAAGTTAAAATGCAAAAGTTTTTGTACATTTATTTACAAAATTATTTAATACTGTGTATGTCCCTCGTAGGCTTGAAGAATTTCAAAGTTTTATCAGTAGTTGGCTGTTTAGTGATTAGAAACTGTTGGCAGTTTTGAAGAATTTTCTCTGTGAATCTTCATGGAAGACGGATGACTGTACAAGCTATTAGTAAGCAATGGGTCGTCATCGTAAAGAGCTGTCTCCAGATCTTAAGAGATCTTATTGTTACACACGTGTCTGGAAAGATTTATAAGGAGAACTTCGAATTCCATTTGCGACGGTTGTCGCAAACTTGCAGTTATAAAGAAATGGAAGGGCTTTGGAACAATCAAAACTCTAACAAGGTGTGAACGACCTTGTTAACGACCTTGTTAGAGTTCAGAATGTACAGCTAGACGGATTGATCCAGTAGAATGGCTGCTGCGAATCCACGAATGACTGCAGGTGATATTTGCCAAACATTAAGATTGTCTAAGATTGATGTCCATCTCTCAACTGTATGTCGTACATTGAGAAAGAATGGTCTGCATGTAAGAGTTACACAAAGAAACCTCTCCTAGAAAAGACCACAAAGAAAGAAACTCGTTGAAAGTACGCCAAGGTTCATCAAAATGATGGATTTGCATTCTGGAAGAAAATTCTCTGGACAGACGTGACCAATATTGAATTATTCGGAACAACGAGCAACGATGTGTTTGGCGAAAACCAAATACTACTGTATTCGAGGAAAACAAAACATCCTTCCTACGATTAAACATGGTGGTGGTTAGTTTACTTCCTTGGGGATGCTTTAGTGCTTTTGGTGCAGGGCTTTCCAAGCTTGTGTCATCAATGGAATCAAGAATTCGAAGAAATATAAGGGAGTTGCGAATGGGTCGCAATTGGGTACTAGATAATGATCCAAAACAAAAAAAGTAAGAGCACCATGAAATGGTTTTAACAAAAGAATTTCAAGCTTGCAAGTGGCCCAGTCAAAGCCCAGATCTCATTTTAATCGAGAATTTATGGTTTGATTTGAAAAAGCTGTCCGGAAGAGAAACCCTTCGAATCTAAATGAATTGCGACAATTTTCTTTCGAAGAATGGACTAAAATTTCTACCGACAGATATCGAAACCTCGTAGAAAAATACCCAAAATGAATCATTGAAGTCATTCAAGCAAAAGTTGGACACAAAAAGTATTAAATAATTTTGTAAATAAATGGACGAAAACTTTTGCCTTTTTAAGTTTTTTATTTTCCTAAAATTCTTTGATTTTTTTTTTACATTTATACGAGTATGTTGGAGTTGAACTAATTTTTAAATTTGTTAAATTTTTCCAAACGAACGGTAAAGTTTTCATAACTATCCTCTGCATGATACAAAAGATAACAAAAGATAAAGACGAATATAACTAAAATATTTCTCTGTACAAATACTTATGAGCGCCACTGTATATCCGAGACCCTTAATCACTTCGCGAAGGGTAGATTAAGTTCGTAATCCTTAATGCCTGTGATCCAGGTTCACAGGCATTTCGTGAAGTGTCTGAAACTTTGCCCTTGTGATTAGAATCGGTACGACATTTGCATTACCTTGGGTAGGAAACATAAACTAACGGCACATCACGCTCCTGATCAATCATGCATCCGGAGCCATAAATCAGAAGTATGAAAACTAAACAGACAAGCAAGGAAATTACTATCAATTTGACCGCTTATTTCATTATGATAACGCGGAACATCGTTGCATTCATTTGGTGATGAGCCACTCGCAAAAGACTCGATAGAACGTTGGCCATCTACGCACTTCGCAATGATGCTGCGAGCTGCTCGTACCCTGAATGGGTGTATGGGCGTAGTGGTACTTGATGGAAACTTTTTTCTAACTCACACTGCGCTATTAATACACGTATCTTAAAAAAAATATATATATATATATAATATTATATATAATATATATATATATATATAGATATTAATATTATATATATATATATATATCAGAAAAAAATAGGGTATCAAAATTTCAATAAAAAAAATTTAAATTACAGAAACGTTCTTTAAAATTTAATTATTTAATTGTTATTTTTAAGTATCTTCTTAATTACGAACAGGTGCTGTTAAATAGTCAAAAAAAAAAAGAAAAAAGAGACTTCAATCATCACCTGAACGAAGAAAAACCTGCAAAGGTGTAAAAAGTGTATATAGTGTGTGTGTGGTGTGTGTGTGTGTGTGCAGTTATATAAGATATGAATGAATGCTAAATATTATACAAATGTTTGTAAAAAAAGTATTACAATTTGTAAAAAAAAACTAATAATTGTAAAAAGATTTGTAAAATTTATTTAAAAAAAAAAAAATTTGCTTTTAAAATAAAAATTATATATTCCTTGGTGGTAATCTTAGCTTGTTTTTGCTTCCGCACGAATTGTTCATTCTAATGGAGGTCAAGATTTTTCACCTTCGCAAGAATGGAATGAACAATTCGAGCGGAAGCAAAACCAAGATAAGGTTAACAAGGTATATAGATAGATAGATAGATAAGATTAGATTAGATGCACATTACTCACAGATTAGGTCTTACAAATGAAATGGCAACGGCGCTTTGCCCAGATACCTATTCAGGGATATTGGTTGACAGAAAGTCATCGTACGACCTATACTTCCGTGCGGGGTTCATCACTACAGGAAGCACCAATGCTCCAATTCATCATATGTCAAAGAGCAGGTCAGTACACTGCTGTAAACACTCCTTGTTTTTAGTTCTGAGTGCATGATTCCTCAGGAGCAAGATGCACCTGACCTGAATCTTGTCATTCCTCGGAGACAAAAAAAAAAATAATATTATATATTTCAGAACCGTGTTTTTAAGTCAAATATACTAAATATATATTATATTTATCGCTGTATGGAATTTGATATTGCAGTGATTTCGTAAGAATCCATCTTGTAAAGTTTTGTTTGAAATTATATCCGCATCAATTCGATATTCCCAAATTTTAATCTGATGTGACCGAATAAAGTTCTGTATATTATAATTGAAATCTAATTTCATTTTTCTTCTTAGTTTGCGACGTTGTGGAATTTGCACCTTTTTATTTCATATTCTTGAATTTCCCATTTCCTTATTCTTTTATTTTATTTATTCATTTATTTTTTTTTTTTTTTTTTGTTACGATGCTTTTTCTAAAAATTCAAGGCAAAGTTCTTGAATTTTACTTGCCCGAGATATTCTTCAAGTTTTAAATTATGTATTTTAAGAATTAATTAATTTGTTTTCCCAAATGACGCTTTTATAATTAAGTTTATTTATATATATATATATATATATATATATATATATATATATATATATATATATATATATATATATTTTTTTTTTTTAGTTCGGGAAGAACCGATTCGCCTCTATTTAAAGGGCATATCTCAGCGGAAAAACAAAGAAAAAGTGAGAGGAAAGACAGAGGAAAAAGAAAGGGTGGAGGGGACAGTCGAAGTGGAAAAGACCAAGGATGACAAGGACTGCAGGGTCGAGCCCCATCATCCTTGGGTGCTAGGGCCGGGAGGGCGCACGTGAAACCTCCAGGAACAAGCACGTACAAACGAGCACAAAGAGCACTCAAGAGCACGAGCTTAGAACCCCCTGCGGGGATAATATATATATTATATATATATATAGGGTGGGCAAAAGTCGCGCATCATAGGAATTTTCAGTGTTGACTATAAATATTTTTGTTTCTTTTAGGTAGGGAATGGCTGCGAAATTAACAATAGACGAGAGAGTGAACTTGGTTTTAATGTATGGAATACGATGTACAACAAATCGATGAATGGGTACAGAATTTAAATTCTGTACCCATTCATCGATTTGTAGTACCTGATATTCCATGCATTAAACCAAGCTCACTCTCTCGTCTATTGTTAATTTCGCAGCCATTCCCTACCTAAAAGAAAAAATCAAATATAATCAACACTGAAAATTTCTATGATACTCGACTTTTGCGCCACCCTGTGTGTGTGTGTGTGTGTGTGTGTGTGTGTGTGTGTGTGTGTTGTGTGTGTGTGTGGTGTGTGTATATATATAATAATATATATATATATATTATATATATATATATATATAATTATATTAGTTGAAATCTAATATAGATTTCATGGTTAACATAAGGAGAGACGAAATTTGTATAAGAACTACATTATTCCAGAAGAAAAAAAGGTTTTGATCAAATAATTTACAGTATTTATTTACTTATTTATTTAAATTATTATTATTCAAGTTAGAACGATTATTTAACCTTTTGATTCCGACTTTTAAGAGCGAGCGTTCGTTGACAAGATTTATTCCTTGTAATTTTTGGTGAAGCGAAACATCGTTTATATAAAGTGATATAATTTGTTATAACTGTGTTACGTGATTCCCGTTAAACCAAAGCTTAAGAATTGACAAACGAGAGAGAGAGAGAGAGAGTTACAAGGAAAAGAAGTACCTCAAAAGGCCTTGCGGCCCATACCGAGAGGTACCAATGGCAAACGGGTGCCAGGGAAATTTTGTAAAAGTTTATTTTTCTTTCAACTATCCTAGCAGTAGTAGAAAACTGGATAGAAAAGTAGAAGGCTCTCTCCCCACCCTCCGCTCCCTCCCTGCCAGAGGCAGGTACGGAAAAAGGTTGAAGAAAATACCTTGACCCTGGAAAAGTAGCCAAGGAAATTTACAGGAAAGTGGAGAAATATATAAATAGCTCTATATTTAGCTTGCTCACAGAGACACCGAGCAAGCGAACTCCTGCAGAGTTTTCTGAGGTTTTAATCTTAAACTATGAGTGTTTCAGTACTTTGTCTAGCCTATTTGTAAACAGATTTACACTTTCACTGGAAACAACCTCTGAGGGAAGTTGGTTCCAGATATTAACTATTTTATAGGAAAAGAAATTTCCGCAGACTGAGGTCCTAAATGTCTTTACACACTCAAATAGTGTGCAAGATTTGGTCTACCCTTTTCTTGAACTGACCACAGAGGAACTGTTCACAACTTCCGATGGTAACCTGTTCCATGTGTCACAGATCTTATACGTAAAGTAATTCCACACACACTAGTCCTAAACCGTTTCAAATCCAACTTCCAACCATTGTTGCGAGTTGGGTTATCATTTAAACTAAACATACTTCTAAAATCGACATCGTTGAACCCGCGTAAGAGTTTGAAAACTTCGATCAGTTGACCGCGCAGCCTCCGAGTTTCAAGCGAAAACAAGTTCAGGGCGCGTAACCGTCGATTGTAGCCATATGCCTAACGGAAGGGGAACTTTGTGGCCCTTCGCCTGCACTCGCTCCAGCCTCTCAATATCTTTCCTGAGGGTGGGCGACCAGAACTGCACAGCATACTCCAGGTGCGGCCGAAAAGGGATTGTACAGTGAGAGCACAATCTCCTTGTTCCGAAACTGAAATTGCCTCCTGATATAACCCAATAGTTTCTGGGCTTTCTTTTCCACCTCTACGCACTGTTTCGTAAACTTAAGGTCGCTCCTAATTAGCACACCCAAGTCCTTTTCTAAATCAGTCACCTCGATATTACTACCCAACATCGAGAGAGAGAGAGAGAGAGAGAGAGAGAGAGATAGAGAGATAGAGAGAGAGTTACAAGGAGTTACAAGGAAAAGAAGTACCTCAAAAGGCCTTGCGGCCTATACCGAGGAGGTACAATGGCAACGAGTGCCAGGGAAAATTTTCTACACCTCAAATAGGGTGCAAGATTTGGTCTAACCTTTCTTGAACTGATCCACAGAGGAACTGTTCACAACTTCTGAAGGTAACCTGTTCCACGTGTCACAGATCTTATACGTAAAGTAATTCCCACACACTAGTACTAAACCGTTTCAATCCAACTTCCAACCATTGTTGCGAGTTGGGTTATCATTTAAAAAACATGCTTCTAAAATCGACATCGTTGAACCCGCGTAAGAGCTTGAAAACCTCGATCAGTTGACCGCGCAGCCTCCGAGTTTCCAGCGAAAACAAGTTCAGGGCGCGTAACCGTCGATTGTAGCCCATATGCCTAACGGAAGGGATTAACTTTGTGGCCCTCGCCTGCACTCGCTCCAGCCTCTCAATATCTTTCCTGAAGGTGGGCGATCAGAATTGCACAGCATACTCCAGGTGCGGCCGAACCAGGGAATTGTACAGAGAAAGCACAATCTCCTTGTTCCGAAACTGAAATTGCCTCCTGATATAACCCAATAGTTTCTGGGCTTTCTTTTCCACCTCTACGCACTGTTTGGTAAACTTAAGGTCGCTGCTAATTAGCACACCCAGGTCCTTTTCCAAATCAGTCGCCTCGATATTACTCCCCAACATCGAGTAGTCCGACTTGGGATTGGCGTAACCAATGTGCATCACCTTGCATTTACCCAAGTTAAACGGCATTTGCCATTTTTCGGACCACTCTCCTATCCTACCTAGGTCCGCACGCAATTGCTCGATCGCTTCGAGCGCCCCAACATTGGCCCCAAGCTTGGTGTCATCAGCGAATTTGGCGATCCGACTGACGATGCCACCGTCGATATCATTTATGTAAATGATAAACAACAGTGGCCCCAAAACGGAACCCTGAGGAACCCCACTAGTGACCGAGGCCCAACCCGAACTAACCCCTTTAATTACAACCCTCTGCCGCCTATTCTTCAGCCATTTTTCAATCCACCTACGTACTTCCCCACCGATACTCAGCGCGCGCACTTTCGCTATTAGCCGGCGGTGAGGTACCTTATCAAAGGCTTTCTGAAAGTCGAGATAAAGTATATCAATCACCCTGCTCTTATCATACTCACCCAACATGACGTGGAAAAACTCGAGCAAGTTGGTGAGACACGACCTATGCCGTCTAAACCCATGTTGGGAGTCCCCAAGCAGCTTGTAGGAATCCAAATGGTCAACGATCCTATCCGCTATTATCCCCTCTAATAATTTACCTACAACTGAAGTGAGACTAATGGGACGATAGTTCCCTGGACTTTCGGTATCCCCTTTCTTAAAGATAGGGGTCACGTTGGCTTCCCTCCAGTCACCAGGCACCTTGCCCGTCTCCAACGATTTATTGAAGACTGTAGCCAGGTGGGGAGCCACCTGGTCGCGCACCTCTCGCAACACTCTGGGGAGAAACTGGTCTGGCCCAGGAGCCTTAAACGCGCTTAGTTTGTCTATTCTATCGGCAACGACTGTCGCGGTATATCGAACACTATCCAGGCCAGCACCTTCGTGCCTGACGCCTGGCTCGGGGATGACGCGAGTGTCCTCCCTGGTGAACACTCCCGCAAAGTACTCATTAAGCACATTAGCGATGTCCGCGTCGGAGGTCCGCAGAACGCCGCTTCGATCCTTCCAATGGGTTTTCTACTATTAACATAACTGAAGAACTCCTTAGGGTCCCCCTTGCAGAGGCTTGCCACCCGTAGTTCTTCGTTACGTTTCGCTAGCCTAACCTTAGCCTTCACTTCCCTACACAGGCAGACATACGCTTCAGTGTTCTCATGGGAACGATTGGCCTTCGCCCTCCTATACGCTACTTTCCTATTTCGGATAGCCGAAGCGATGTCACGACTGAACCACTTAGGCTGCGTTGAAGCAGGGGTGACCAGTTTTGAGGGTATGGCAGCAGACTGCAGCACCATAAACTCATCCCGGAATGCACTCCACATTCCCTCAACATCGCCGCCGACCTCTAACCCCATCTCACCTACGCTATCCCGGAGGCTAACAAAGTCCGCCCGCCGTAGATCGAGCTTACTGCCTCTCGAGTTACTACGCTTCACCCGAGGGACGCACACACGGAACCTAATCAGACCGTGATCACTCCCGCCCAACGATTCGTCAACGGTGAGGCCAGTGACGAGGTTGTCTTCGGTCGTGAATACTAAGTCTAGAACGCTTTCGCCTCGTGTAGGCTCATTGACCCACTGAGTGAGAAAGTTCTCATCAGCAAAGTCAACTAGCCTCCTCCCTTCAACATCAGCAGTCCTGTCTTCCCACTTTATGCCGCGACAGTTGAAGTCTCCTAAAACTACACACATCCTATCCCCTAGCAGGCTACGGAGTTCGGTGTACAGGGCTGTATCCTCCTCGAGGAGGAGATGCGGAGGTCTGTACACCAAGATTAACCTATAGTTCGTCCCTCCCACGTTCAGATCGACGCCAAGCAGCTCCCGTTCCGACCGGAACTGGCAGTCAACCGGACTCAACGTGTCCCTGACGTATATTAATACCCCATCCCCCTCCCCGGTACCCCAGAGAGAGAGAAGAGAGAGAGAGAGAGAGAGAGAGAGAGAGAGAGAGAGAGAGAGAGAGAGAGACTGACTCAGCCTTTGAATATTTAAGCACAAAAAATTGTTAATTTTATTAACCTACTTTCATTCTCAAGTTTTTTGAAGTTTCTCGAAAAAGTTAATTGAAAACAGTTTTCCAGATAACAAACGCGTTTTTTACGTCAAAATTCTGCGAGATGTGCTTTTTTATTTTAATGGGGGTGCATGGGACAAGGGCTCCCTCCCCCTTTATCTCCTAGTCAGACAAAATATGCAAATCATTTAATCAAGAAGGAAAGCGGAATCGCTAACATAGAGGGAGGACCTTCTTAGAAAGAGTGTACGTATATAAAATGTCGCAAACCGTTTCAGATACACAGAAAATAAAGATTTTCGGCAACTTTCCATACATAGAAATATTATCTTCTCTTGTCTCAAATCACTCAAAAAGAATTTTTGAAGATAATTTTTTCTATCTAAAGAGGTTACGTATCATTAAAAATAATTAATTTATCAACTGATGAGAATCTTTGATCCTCAAAAGAAGGCAAAACTTCCCGTAGAATAACATTCTCAGAAAGAAGTTACAAGTTCTAAATTTAGAAAGTTTTATTTTAAGTGAAGATGTCGTACAAACTTGATGCTCTGATGTCGTGTTACATGTAGAGTAATTACCGAGTATTTCTAAGAATATACCATTTCTAAATCAATTGTTTTGGCATTCAAGCGAGAGGAAATTACTAACCTCCTTTCAGTGAAATTAAATAGGAGTTTACCCACATTACTTCAGTTATTAATCACTAGCCAGTTGATATTAATAAAGTTTGAAGATTATTAGAGTCATTTTCCGAAACTTACAAAATCGTGCCATTGGCACAAAGGAGCAATTGTGAGTTGCTAACTATACTTTCACTGTCATTAGTTAGGAGAAACGGTAAAGGTCCAAATGCCGACCCTTGAGGAACTTCGACAAATACAAGTTTTGAATCGGGCACTTTAATAATTGCCACCAATTACGACTTCGTAATTCCTTCCTTTTAAAATTCATGGTCAATAAATAAATTGTATGATACACTTCTAAGTCCATAAAGATGAATATTTTGCCACAAAAGTGTGTCATTTTGAAAAGGGGCAAATGATTTCTTTTCATCTCTAAAAGTAGAGTCATGCAAGGTATTTTGTGCGGGAAAAAAAAAGTTTAAATTATAACTCCGCCGCACCCTGTATGCTTGTTTCTTAGAAACCTATTGACAGTTACTAAAAAATGCTTGACTACGAGTGCATAAGAAAATAACAATATGGTCAGAAGAGCATTAATTTTTCAGTTATATCAGTAATATTCGGTAACTATTACTATTTTAAATTCTTGAAATTTTATCTGATCCTTGTAAAATTCTTTTTATTTTTTTTTATTCAGTGTATCTCCGAAATTTTGACTGGATAGTTATGAAATTTTGGGCAAATGTTGTCGAAAATGTTGTATATTCCAACATTTTACCTGATAAAAACAATTTATCCGATATTTCTTTAAAACTTTTTCAGATATGCTTTATTTATTTAAAAAAAAAAATAGAGGAACTCTATAAGTTTTTGGAAACATTGGAAAGATTCATTGAGAACCAGCACGGATTCCGATCAGGAGGATCGTGTCTGTCACAGCTATTAAAATCTAACAAATAGGAACAACGGACAAAGTGGGAAAAGGGATCCATAACCTTCTCAAAGAATGTCGGCAAGTTGTTAAGATCAGAATCGGAAGTACATAGGTTCCACAAGGAACAGTATCAGTACCACTCCCATACATTGTCATGTTACCAGACATAGACAACGAAGTAACCAACAGTCAGGGTTGGCAAAAACCCAGCCAAAACCCAACTACCCAGCAAAAAAACAGTTGGTTTTTTGCTGGGTTTTTGCCAACCCTGCCAACAGTAGAACAGTAATATCCTTTGCTGATGATAAAAAGAAAAACAGTAGAAAAATTAGAAACGTAGAATGTGTAGAAGCCTTACAAACGGACACAACCAAAATACATAAATGGTTAGAAGACACCAACACGAAATTTAACACCAAAATTTTTCATCTTTTAACCCATTAGTGTCCATTGGTAGAATTTCCTACCGCCAAAATTGTTTTGTTATTATTGCATCACTTTTTCTCGTATTCACGTGATCTTCGGTATGAGTCATTGATATGACGCAAACTTTTAGATCGCGTCATATCAATGACTCCTACCAAAGATCACGTGAATACAAGAAAAAGCTCGAGGCTGAAAAAACACTTATAAAGTTAATAAAATATTATCCAATATTTTTAAACGTTCGCCATACTCCAAATCCATCATGAAAGGTTCTGAGCCTTGGCTAACAGTCCTAAAATTTTATTTCATATTCCTGAAACATTATTATTATCTGATATTTCTGAAATTTATCTGATATTTTTTTCTTCTAATGTTATCTTATTTCTTGAAATTTTATCTAATGTACTCAGTAATTAATTGATATTATTATTATTATTAATAATACTACAGGTAAAAATTTTATGAACGTCTCGGGTAAAATTTTTAATTTGTTATACGAAACCTAATATTTGTAAAATGCATAAAACATTACTAATTAGTAACAGCTAGGTTTTATTTTTGAAAATTTATTATCGTTCTCCCAAAAAGAATAAAATATAGCTGAAGAAAAAATATTAATTAGCAAGTTTTTATGGTTTAGAATTTGTATATTTCTAGGTGAACTTTTTTCCCAAACTGATAATTCATGTCGCATGAAATTTTTATTTATGATCTATTAAATATTTCCAGATATTCTTGAAATTTGATACGACATATCTAAACTTTAATAAATTTACTTGAAGTATGAATGACATTCTTGAATTTTTATGCGATATTCAAGGACATTTTGGCGATTCTTCTTTTAAAAAAATTTTACATTCTCGAATGTAATTTTTAAATTCTTATATTAATGCTCCTAAAATTTCCTAAAATTGTGTATAAACGAGAGTGAGTAAACCATTATTTGATGTTAGTAAAGTATTACTTAATATTTTTTTAATTTTATCCGATGCTCCTGAATTCTGATAGAATATTTTAAACTAGTATATATTATCTATTTTTTTAAATATTTAGGGTGTAACGACATTTTTTACTGGTTTTAAGGATTTTTCTTTATTGATAATATCAGTTTAGCAATTTTTGATAAGTTAAACTCTGACGATGGTCTGGAAATTCGCTCGCGATTTAAATCCATGCGAAAATCTGGGTGCAATTGTCGAACAACGAGTTGAAGTAACTTTCTGTAAAATAGAAACGTTGATCAGCGTTGCTCAAAGAGACTTTGTAAAGCATCGCGATTAACAATGAGTCGTTTGGTCGACTCCCGCGTTCCTTTCAAAATGAAATTAGTGTTGGAAGCGCGAGGAAAGAATAATGGTTGTTAGATTTTTTTTTTTTTTTTTTTTAAGTAATCAAAATATTCTTCTCTTCATCCCCCAAAACCCCGTATAGAATTTTGTCACACCTTCTTATCTGAATTTCCTGTTTTTATGGTATTTATAAAAATTTCCTACTTTTTCTCAAAATTTCTCTCACTCTGTATTCCTGCAAGATACTTGGTCCAACACTTTAATTAATATTCACAAAGTTTTGCGAAGTTTCTGAAATGTTTTTCTAATGATTCCGCAATTGTGACAGGGTGCTACTAAATTTTATTTCACGTTCTTTTGATCTTTAAGATCAGTATCATTATCCTGAATTGTAACCAAAATTTTTCTTTGGATTTTAACTTTATGTTACTGCGATATTTCATGTTCTTCAACGGCTATCTCGCGTTTCTGACATTTTATGTTATGCGTCAGAATGCGACGATTACTCGCAACGAGGCTCCGTTTTATTTATGTATCCAAAAATTTTAGCTCATATTCCAAAACGTTTGTCAGCCATTCCATACTTGTGTGCTTTGAATTCCTGACAGTAAAATTACAGTACAAATTTACAAAATGACATCTTCAAAATAGAAATGTAGTTATACACACACACACACACACACACACACACACACACACACATATATATATAATATATATATACAGGGTGTTCCATAAGTCCGATCTCATAGGAAAATTTATTCTAAATTAAATTTACAAAAGTAATATATTAGAATTAAAATGTTCAAATTGAGGTCTTGTTTTGGGACCTTTTTTTTGTTGTTGCAGGTAGAATAACACGCAATGTCTAATGTGGAAGCGAGTTACACTCATAAGGAAAAGGTGGAGGCCTTTATTCATAAAAAGAATAGAAGTGACAGAGCTTTACAATATTTTCCAACATCTTTCTGTACGTTAGATATTTGATATGGCATATTAATATATTCACAATATTCTAAGCTGAATATGACGTTGGAAGCATGGAAGCTTTTCAGGCAAAATTAATGGGATTAAATTTATTTATTACATAAGAGAAGTCAAAAGGGCAATAATAATAATAATAATAATAATAATAATAATAATAATAATAATTAAAAAAAAATAATAATAATAATGATGATAATGTAAAAATTTACAATACTGTTTGATTATTTTACACAATTTTAAATAAATGGTCAATTGTATATTTAGTAGGAAACAAATGATGCTAACTTTATGTATATAGAGGTGATGGGGACATACCCAAACCCATAACAAAAATTTCTAAATAAATTATTCAATAAATTTATATTAAAAAATATACTTTTTATTAATATATTATTTTAATAATAATAATAATAATACCGATTCATATTATTTTTTCGGATTCATATAATGGCAGCCCTACCCTATTTCTTTGGCACTGTTTATAAAATCTCCTTGTTTCAGGATTCTTTGATGACCTATAGTTAGGTTAGATTAGATTATTAGGATTATGGAGAGAATGTTCTGGTGACGAAATACGTATATAGGTCCAAATCGAACAAAGGTGCAGGAGAAATTCGCATGAGATAAAAAAGTATATATATATATATATATATATATATATATATATATATATATATATATATATATATATATATATATATATATATATAAGTATATATACACACAGTATATATACCTTCAAAGCCAATATCTGATGATAAGTTTAATTTGATGAGAAAATATACTGACAATACAATTAAAAGATATTTTTTCAGTCACTAAAGTTTGAAAAATGTAAAATCTTGTCGTTTAATAGCGATTAATACATTCAATGTCATGGCGCTATTTTCACATTTATTTTTGGAATCAGGCATAGATATTTTGTCTCATTTTGGGTTCGGTGTATATATATATATATATATATATATATATATATATATATATATATATATATACACACACCACACACACACACACACACACACGGTGTTTCAGGAGGAAAGGTCAAAACTTCGGGAGGTGATAGTATCGGTCATTGTGAGAAAAAAAGTTCTATGAACATGTCTAATTCTGAATGGTTACGGAGATAGAGCTGTTTGAATCTGATGCGCGCGCAGCTCTTCCTCCCCCTTCCCTATAACCTTGAACCATGTAAGCTGTAATGTAAGCATGTAACATAAGCCAATCGACAGCTGACTGTTGTGAGTGACATTGTTTGGTGTTTGAAGCAGTGTTAAGAATGCCACACACCTTCACACATCCGAATATGCAGATATGGTGTATGTCTACGGTTTTTGCGATGGAAGTGCAACAGCTGTGTTGCAGAATACCGTCGACGGTTTCCGAAAGGCAGAATTCCGGATCGAAGTGTGTTTACCAGGGTTTTCAACACATTGCGTGAGATTGGTACACTTCCCAGCGCTCATGTTTCATCTGAACGTGGAAAACGTGGAAAACATTCTTCAGTTGGTAGAGTGTAGTCCTACTACTAGCTCACGAAGAATTTCTACACGTCTCGGTGTACCACACACAAGAGTATGGCGAACGTTACGTGAGGAAGGCTTGCATCCATATCATGTACAGCGTGTACAACACCTTCAACTGGAATTTTGTCATTGGGTAAATGCTAATCGCCGATTGCTTCGATTAATACTGTTCACCGATGAAGCTACTTTCACCCGTGACGGTATCAACAACACTCGTAACTCTCATCGGTGATCAGACGAAAATCCAAATGCCACTGTGGAAACAAATTAATTTTCAACATCGCTTCTCTGCCAATGTGTTGCGGTATCATCGATGATCAGCTGATTGGCCCTGTTACTTTAGAGAATCGTCTTACAGGACAAAGTTAACTAGAATTTCTGCAAAATGAATTGCCAGGACTATTGGAGGATGTTCCTTTGGCTACACGTGCTGGTATGTACTTTCAGCATGACGGAGCTCCTCCACATTCTACCCGTCTGATGATGCAATACCTAAATCAAACTTTCCCTGGTCGATGGATCGGCCGCGGTGGTCCCATTCAATGGCCACCAACGTCTCCAGACCTCTTTCCGTTAGATTATTGTTTGTCGGGGTGGATGAAAAGTCATGTTTACAAAAGAAAGGTGGATACAGGAGACGAAATGCTCGCGCTCACTTTGGATGCTGCTGCCCGCATAAAGGAACGTCAAGATCAACTCAGACGAACAACACGCGATCTTCGCACACGAGTTGCAAAGTGCATTGAGGTTGACTGTGGGATTTTCGAAAACGTATTGTAAACTGTAACAAATTTGTCATTTCTGTATCTGATACCATTCAAAATTCCAATGTTTAAACATTAAATGTTAGAAACAGTAATTGGTTTCTCTTTCTTGATTACTATTAACAATGCTTTTGTATTTGCAGATTCAAACAGCTCTATCTCCGTAACCATTCAGAAATGGATACATGTTCATTTGAACTTTTTTTCTCACAATGACCGATACTATCACCTCCAGAAGTATTGACCTTTCCTCCTGAAACACCCTGTATGTATATATATATATACCTTACCTTACCTTACAAAGGTTCCACGTGATGATTTCTCATTTCGCGAAGGTCAAGCGTGTCGCCCCTCCTCTCGAGTTGGCCTGGTGAAGTAGTGAGTTGGATTCTTGCGCTCTCCACCTCACATAGCCAGGTACGCCCGGCTCATCGGGGATTGTTCTGAGCCAGGCGTCAAGTCTTCTTTTGAAGATTTCCACTGCAACTCCCTTCGTGTTTCTTAGGTCTTTGGGCAGCTGATTAAATAGTTTTGGTCCTCTCACTACAAAACTATTTCTTTCAGGGTTAAGGATGTTCCCTGTCTCGCCTTCAATTTGGGAATACGACACAGTCTACCGTTTCTACCTTCCACCGTTGTTTGGGGAGTTATGGGATTCAGAGTAAGATTAGGGACTAGTTTCTCCCATTATTTTCCAAGTGTAAATAATGGTGTATCTCTCTCTTCTCCTTTCCAGTGAATATAGGTTTAGTTCTCGTAACCTTTCCCAGTAATTTAGTTCTTTGCACCCATTGATCTTGGCTGTGAAACTTCTTTGAATCCCCTCCAGCTGTCTAATGTCTTCTTTTTTATATGGGGATGTTAGGACCGAGCAGTATTCCAGTTTGGGTATTATCAGGGTTTTCAGTAGGGGGATCATTACATTCCTATCCCTTCGTTTAAAAGTTCTCAATATCAGACCCGTTCCTTGTGGTACTGAGCTGAGGACCTCTGATTCTGATGAAGATACTCCTTGTACTGTAACGACTTGCCTCCGCTCACTAAGGAAATTATATATCCATTTCCCTACTTTTCCTGTTATTCCCATATATTTCAGTTTATGTATTATGATTCCATGGTCACACTTGTCGAACGCTTTAGCAAAGTCTGTGTATAGTACATCATAGTTTTCATTACTTTCAAGTGAATCATATATATATATATATTATATATATATATATATATATATATATACAGGAAGAGGAGCTGGCTAGAAAGGCAAAGAGAAGACTATTCCGCAAAAGAAAGAGAGTGGAGGCGAAGTTAGGAAACTGCGGAGATAATGGCAGGAAAAATAATAAAAGAAAAACTGGAGGGTATCGATAGGGAAATACAAGCCCTGATTAAGGACCATACAGAGAGGGAAGAGGAAAAGGCGGTAGAAGCAATAAAGGAAAATCCAAAATACTTCTATAGCTATGCAAAAGGAAAACAAAAACGCGCGCCGCTATTGGGCCCTTAAGGACGGGAAATAATGAACTAACCGACGATCCAAAAGAAATATCTGATACATTGAGAGCTCAATATGATCAGTTTTCAGTACCCCAAAAAGTGACAAAGCGATACCTGACATAAATGCATTCTTTGAAGAGGAATTGCAAGGAGAGTATATAACAGACTTTGAGTTTACACCAGAAGATGTAGCGAGAGCTATAGAACAAATGAAACTACATTCAGCTGCAGGTCCGGACAATTGGAACGCATTATTGATTAAAAACTGTAAAAATGAAATAGCTACACCTTTATACTGGATTTGGAGCAGATCCCTAGACACTGGGGAAATACCGAGCATCTTGAAAGAGCAAACATTGTCCCTATATATAAAGGAGGGGACAGATCTCAAGCAAAGAACTATAGACCAGTGTCATTGACGTCCCACCTCACCAAAGTATTTGAAAGAATAGTTAGAGAGAAAATTTATGATTTCCTGGAGACACGGGAAAGATTCAACGAAAATCAGCATGGATTCCGATCAGGTAGATCATGCCTATCACAACTAATAGAGCACTACAACATATCCTAGATGCATTGGAAGGCAATGACAACTACGATGTTATATACACAGATTTTGCTAAAGCTTCCGATAAATGTGACCATGGTATAATAGGACATAAAATTAAAGACATGGGAATAACAGGCAAAGTGGGAAAATGGATCTACAACTTCCTTAGTGATCGTCTGCAGGTCGTCAAAATTCAAGGTATATCATCATCAGAATCGGAAGTACGCAGCTCAGTACCACAAGGGACAGTACTGGCCCCACTCCTGTTCATTATCATGCTAACAGACATAGACAGCGGAGTAAACAGCAATAGTATAGTAACATCCTTTGCAGACGATACAAAGATCAGCAGAAAAATCAGCGATGTACATGACGTGGAGGCCTTGCAGAGGGACACGAACAAAATAATGGTCAGAAGACAACAACATGTCATTCAACGCCGAGAAATTTCAACTCTTGAGATATGGTAGAAAAGAAGAACTTAAACAGACTGCATATTATGCTCCAGATAGACAGGAAATTCAGAGAAGCATGAAAGCGATTGATCTCGGGATAATAATGACAGATGATGCGAAATTCGAAACACAAAATCAGATAGCGATAAATAAAGCAAAAAGAGTCGCCGGACAGGTTCTAAGAACGTTCAAGAGAAGGGACAGGACAGTAATGATTCCCCTGCTAAAAACATTGATTATACCAAAACTTGAATACTGCTCAGTTTTGACGTCCCCATATAAAAAGGAAGACTAATAAACTAGAAGAACGCAAAGGCATTTCACAGCCAAGATTGATGGCTGCAAAGAACTCAACTACTGGGAAAGACTACGTAAACTAAATCTGTACTCACTGGAAAGAAGAAGAGAGAGGTACATCATAATCTACATATGGAAAATGATCGAAAAACTGTTACCAAACCTAAAACTAAACCCAATTACCATTCAAACAACACTGGAAAATAGGAAAGGCAGAATGTGTAGTGTTCCCAAATTAAAAGCACGACAAGGGACCTCCTCAACCCTGAATCAAAATAGCTTGGTTGTCAGGGGGCCAAGACTTTTCAACCAGCTTCCTAAGGACCTCAGAAACGTAACGGGGGTCAAAGTTGAAGTCTTCAAGAAAAGACTGGATGCCTGGCTCAGGACAGTACCAGATGAGCCGGGCGTGCTTGGCTATTTACGGTGGAGAGCGCAAGAAAGTAACTCGCTCCTCCACCAGGCCAGACCTAGAGGCGGGGCCACCAGCTTGACCTCCGTGTGAAGAGAGACCAACACACGAAACAGCATAAGGTTCATAAGGTTCAAGGTATATATATATATATATATATATATATATAAATAAAAAAAAACCTTTGGTTAGCTTCCGCCCGAATTGTTCATTAAGACGAAGGTCAAGCTTTTCACTCCACCTTAGACTTACAATTTAACGTGGAATCCGAACCACGCCCCATCAGCAGCCCAGCGTCTTAACCACTAGGCCACCTAGGGTACCCATTTATCTACCAACCACTTTCTTTATTGTGTGGAAGGATGAACAGCTGGGTTTTGCTGCGCGCCGGCTGCCGTCGGGTCTCGAACCCGTGGCCGATGGATTCGTAGTCATCGACGCTAACCACACCACCACCGAGGCGCATATATATATATATATATAATATATATATATATATATATATATATATATATATATATATATAAAAGGCTTTAAAGGTCAGAGGTGGGAAATTGAAGATTGTTTAAAGAATCTTTGTTACTGGACTTTTTTTAAAACATGATATTGGATGTTATTGGTTTGGTACAAACAATATCCACTATCAATAACGATAATGTGAGTATTGTGTAAATTAACAATCATAATATATCTTGAGCTAGAAGTTACAAATTCTTGTGTGTAATTTTAATTTATTTATTTTTTAAAACACAAAAACTGATTATATTTGATTTTTTGGGTGGGTGGTGGGGTCGGGGGAGAGCAGTTCGTAATATTAATAAAGTTTTTTGTTATTATATGCGTGTTTTTGCTATCCTTAGATAATATAATTTTGGTTAGGTCAAGTCAGGTCAGGTCAGGTGCTTGCGGGTAATATTACATACACTAAATACTGGTAAATGTTAATTAATTAAATTTCGTAGTCCAAATTCAGCGGCGTTACGGCGACAAAATGTAAAGTTTATGTGAATATAATAATCGCGATTCAGCGGCTCCAATAGGCTGTTACAAAGCCAACTAAACGATAACTATGCATTTTAGTGAAGTTTACGTACCTACAAATCAGTGGCATAGCGTGGTCTTTTTGCAGGAGGTGGGGGGCAAATGTGTTATAAATTCCCAACTGGACAAATTTGGCACCTTTTCTGTGACTAATATATGTTTTTCAAGCACGACGTCACAGGCTTAGCCATGCTATAATATAATGTATTATTATAAGCTAAATTTAAAATTAGCCACAGGGAAATGTATCTCTTTGTCTCTGTCTGTCTGTCTGTCTGTCTGTCTGTCTATCTCTCCCCCCTTTATTGCCAAATATTTTTACAACCGGTTCTAGATTTCCAACTTGGCCAGATATTTTTCCGATCACGGTGGCAGTCGCCCCTTCAGCACCCCTCAAGCTACGCCACTGCTACAAATGTATGGTAGAATCTAGATTATTTAGTAGAAGAATTAGTAATATGTAAACGCTGTTTATTATGTATGGTTACCGAAACAGTTTAATGTAATTTACTAATTATTCTGTAAGTTTAATACATAAATAATTTGAAGAGAAACGTTGAAGTGGTTTCTAAATCCGCGATTAAAAACCACAAACATCAGTAAGATTTACGCTATTTTAGTTCAAGCTCTGCAGACTACAATTGTATTTGTAGAATTTCACTACCGTTTGAGTAAACTGCATACGTGTGTGTGTGTGTGTGTGTGTGTGTGTGTGTGTGTGTGTGTGTGTGTGTGTACACGTTGGTTTGTGGATCAACGGTGCTTCTTTTCATTTGTTTTCTACTTATCAATCAGTTCTTTTTCTAACTTTGTCTTTCATTTGGCGTTCACCCACGTCGTATTTTGTTTTCTCTGATCAAACATGTTCTTAACTCACTTTCAATTAATTCATTTCACTTTTTCGGAAATGAATATAAAGTAATTTAGTTTCCAAATGAGAGACGTTCTGCTGCAATTTCCTTCACCCATTAAAAGTTGCCATTTTCGTCTAAATTTATGCTCTTCTTTTGGCAATTAATTTTCTTGGAGTACAAAATAAAATTAAATTTCCCAAACACATCCTTTACTCGATTTCTGGAATTCCTTTGATGTTTTTGTATTAATTTGTATTATATTTACGTGAGAAACTTTAGGTGAAGTAACAAGTTCATTACGCTTTTATGGAATTTGTTTTCTTTCTGTATAAACAAGTCATGGAATTATGAACCATATCGTGTAGTACTTTTGCATGAGGTGAAAAGGAAGTTGAAATCATTACATATCACGCCTAATATATCGGGTGATTTTTTTTTTAAAGGCATTTGGCATTTTAAAAGGTTTGTATTTTTTATCGATTTAAATAAACACACACAATTTTTACTGTACTTTCTCTACACATGGGGAATTAGTCCCCTCGTGCAAAACATGCTGTACGTGACGTCCTTTCAGCTCATGAACTCTGCAAACAAACAAAATTTTGCTGAATTCTGGATTTTTTAAACATTTGACGTTTTAATTTTTTTTATTAACTGAAATAAAAACAAGAAATATATTTTTTTAAATGTATACGCCTAAGCCATCTCAACATCTTGCATAGCCTAAGCCATCTCAACATCTTGCACAGCCTAAGCCATCTCAACATCTTGCACAGCCTAAACCATCTCAACATCTTGCACAGCCTAAGCCATCTCAACATCTTGCACAGCCTAAGCCATCTCAACATCTTGCACAGCCTAAGCCATCTCAACATCTTGCACAGCCTAAGACATCTCAACATCTTGCATAGCCTAAGCCATCTCATCATTCGTCAGCCAGACTCTGTACTGAACAGACGCATTTCCTGAGCTCTCTGATATTGCTTCTACTTTTGCATCTTGCTAATAACTTTACTTTTGGAAAGTTTTGAATTTTATATACTTGCGTTTATATTCACATTGTTATAGTTAAGTAATTGAATATTAGTGGTTTTAGCGATTTAGACGTTTCATAGCGTCCGGCTTAATTTAACTTATACTTGTGACGGTTATAAACTAATTTAACTTGCGCGATGCCGTCGCAGAAGCGTCGTGTGTTAGGTGTGGGGTAAACCGGTGGTATACAGATTTTAAAGATTATAGCGGCGGTCTTATGGCGATTACCGAGGGATCAGTTTGTTTCTTTTGCGATTTAAGGGAGGAAATAGTTGACATAAAACGCAGTGTACGTGAGGTAACGGAAAGACTTGCAACGCTTGATGAGGGCAAGGGTAGGGCTACGGTTGACGAAAGCCGAACCAATACTAACGCTGAAGACGTTAGTAATTTGAAGGGTGATGCGTAACCTAGTTTAGGTAGCTTATCGGAAGGTTGGCTAGAGTTGAGGAAGGGGTTAAGGTTGTCGAGATTAGTAGATGGGGAGGGATTTAGAGAAGTTAAGGGTGGAGCTAGGCCGCGTACGTTAGGTGATAGGAATCCCCCCCTATCGAGGTTTCGAACCCTTTTGCCCATTTGGAAAGGGACGTGAATGAGGGGGAAACGATTTTTAATTGGGGAGTCTTTAGTGCGCCATATGGACACAGAGTTCGTTGAACAGCATCCAACCAAAAGGAGCAGGGTCTGTCTCCCACGGGCCAGGGTTGACAGAGTTAGAGACGAAGTGGATAGGATTGAAGTTGCCTCCCGTCACTCGATGTTGGTGACGATGGTAGGGGGCAACGACTCGTATCGGCCCGATACGAGAGTGACCTTTTGGAGAGATATTGGGGGTTAATTAGGTCCCTAAAGGCGAGGTCAGATAGGTCTTTAGTTCTAGGTATTACCCCTAGGCACGGTTTGGGTCTTAGGATTACGTCTAAAACGATATTTTTTAATACTAAATTAGAAGAGATTTGTGCTGAGGAAAATGTACCCTTCGTAAAGCTTTGGTCCGAATTCAGTGATCCTAGCCTTTTCATAAAAGATGGGTGCATTTTAATGAAATAGGTAATGCTAGGCTAGGTAGGTTAATTGACGAAAACGTACGAAAGCTGTATAGGTCGAAGCCTTCTTTAAACGTTGTGGGTCCGGGTAACGCGGGCCCGACGTGAAAAATAGTTTAAAACGCCGGCCCGTGGTAAAAAATAACTTAAATGTCTTTTATTGTAACGCGTGTAGTATTAGAAATAAATTAAACGAATTTAAGGCGATAATTTATTCCGGTAACTACGATATAGTTGCTATCACTGAAACGTGGTTAAATACCGTGACTCGGGACTTGTTGGGTAAATTTGATATGCCGGGTTTTAAACTCGTTACTAATGATAGGTTACATAGGATTGGTGGCGGCATTTTGTTGTACATTCGTAATTCCCTTAGGGCTATCGAGGTTAAGATAGATTTTCAGGCAGCAATTAATGCGATATGCGTTGAAGTTAGGGCGTGTAGTATTAGTTTTAATTTTGTTGTTCAACCCCTCGATACCGATACTAGATTTTACTCACTTCTTGGTAACTTTATTGACAATCGGAATAGTATAATTGTCGGAGACTAACTGCCCTAATGTTAATTACGAGACTTTTACTGGTAATGAGGAGGGTTTGAGATTGATTGAGTTCATGGAAGATAATTTTTTACGACAGATGGTTACCGAACCAACGCGCGGTGACAATATTTTAGATTTGGTGATGACGAACGGCGAAAATATTGTCGAAGGTTTAGAAGTAGGCGAGAGTTTAGGATGTAGTGATCATCAAATTCTTAGGTTTAAGTTATTGATAGAAAACACTGAGGATAGTAACGTAATAGAAGTCCCTGATTTTCGTAGGGCCAATTTTGATAGTTTTGCGGATAGGATGAGAGTAATGGACTGGGATAACTTAATTATTTATGGGTAGTGACACAAATTTGCATTGGGAGGCGTTTAAAGAAAGTTTTATGAATATTGAAAGGGAGTTTATTCCTCGTAGGCCCAAGCGCGCTAGAAATCGTGGTAGGCCCAAGTGGTGGACTAGGGAAATAGGCGAGTTCATAAACGAGCGTAACAGAGCGTATAGACTTAATAAGCGCAATGGCACGGCAGCTAGCTTTAATAGATATATCGAGCTTAGACGTCAGGTTAAAAGATCAGTTAGGAATGCTAAGTGTAATTTAGAAATACTTATAGCTGCGGATAGTAAACATAATCCAAAATTTTTTTTGAATACGTCAATAATCGTAAGCCGATAAAAGATAACATAGGCCCTCTAGTGGATGTTAACGGCGCTTTGGCTTCTGACGCTCAGGCGATGGCAGGTATTTTCAATAACTTTTTTGCGACAGTTTTTACCGTAGAAGACGTAAATAATGTCCCCGACGTGGACGATATCGTTCCATTTAGTAGCAAGACTATTTTGGATGAAATAACTACGAGGGTGAGATTGCGCATTATATCGATAGGCTAAAAGTTAGCAAGGCTCCAGGCCCTGACGCTTTTTATCCCAGACATTTGAAAGATTTGAAAGACGTTATCGTAGGCCCCTTAACGAAGATTTTTAATCAGTCACTCGAAACGGGGATTATTCCTGAAGACTTCAAATTAGCTAACGTCACGCCTATTTTTAAAAAAGGCGACCACACAGTAGCTAGCAATTATAGGCCCATTAACTTAACGTCAATTGTCGGTAAACTTTTGGAATCCGTAGTTAGGGATCGTATCATCGATCACTTAGAAAGTAGAGATTTGATTAATAGTAGTCAGCATAGGTTTCGACGCGAAGATCTTGTTTAACTAATTTGTTAGAATTTTATAACGAAATAGTGCGCGAATACGATAGGCATAGAGCGGCTGACGTTATTTATTTAGATTTTAAAAAGGCGTTCGATACAGTTCCGCATAAAAGATTAATTGCGAAGGTTAAAGCGCACGGTATACGCGGTCAGGTAGCTAACTGGTTAGAGGAATGGCTTCGTGCAAGGAGACAGAGGGTCGTTGTTAATGGTAGTGAATCGGGGTGGTTAGATGTAGGTAGCGGTGTCCCACAGGGTTCAGTGTTAGGTCCATTGCTATTCGTAATTTACATTAATGACATAGATGTAGGATTGACCAGTAACGTGTCAAAATTCGCGGACGATACTAAAATAGGCGGTAAAGTTGTTAACGAGGACGATAGAAATAGGCTCCAAGACGATGTAAATAGGATTATGGAATGGACGGATAAGTGGCAGATGCAATTTAACGTAGACAAATGTAAAATTTTGCATATAGATTCTCGTAACAATAATTACACGTACACGATGGATGATAGAGAGTTAGCGAGCGTTGACGAGGAAGTAGATTTAGGCGTACGCGTATCTAAGGATTTAAAAGTTAGGAAAGAGTGCCTGCAGTCTTGCTCAAAAGTTAATAGGATGTTAGGTTTCATAGCGCGTAATTTCGAATTTAAATCGAAGGATATTATATTGCCCCTTTACAAATCCCTAGTCAGGCCTCATTTAGAATATGCCGTTCAGTTTTGGTGCCCATATTTGCGTGAGGATATTGATAGGTTAGAAAGGGTTCAGCGTCGTGCCACGAAACTAATTCCGTCATTGCGCAACAAGCCTTATGAAAATAGGATTAAAGAGTTAGACTTGCATTCACTCGAAACTAGGAGATTAAGGGGGGAGCTTATTGAAGTTTTCAAAATCGTTAATAACATCGATAACGTAAATTTTGACAAACTGTTCACTTTCGATAATAGCAATACTCGTAATAACGGACTTAAGTTGCGTGGCAGACGTTTCATTACTAATATCTCTAAAAACTTCTTTACGTTTAAAGTAATTGATAAATGGAATAATCTTCCCGCGTCCGTCTTGAACTCTACCAGCGTTAATATGTTTAAAAACCGTTTAGATAGGCATTTTAAAAATATTAACGTTGTTTAAAATAAAAAAAATTAGTAACAGGAGCTCTGGGGGTGGTTGTCGAGGATGAGTCTGTTGACGATTAATGCCAGCTTGTGACATGCCAGCAATAAAATTTAAAAAAAAAATAGGACTAACACGAACGTAGATGTAGCTCGTAGAGTAAACTAACCAACTTTTTGTTATACTCTACCTTTTTTTTTTTTCCCTCTCCTTACTTGCATGTCTGTAACTCTCCTTACTTGCATGTGTGTAGTTTGCATGGTATGACAGTGAGTTAAGACTGTGTTTGCATGGTTTGTAAGCGTTCTTATTTTACTGCTTTTCATCTTTCACCCCTCTCCTTTTCTCTTCGACTATTTTTCCGACTTGTCGGCAGTGGCCGGCGGATGATGATGGGGAGTCTTTCTTTCTCTTTTTCTGAATGAATGTTAACCCAAGAATGATAGGTTTTGCTTAACCCCTTATTCTCCTCTTTTAACCCCCTCCTCTTTCCTTTCTCTCGGGCTAACCTTAGAGTGGATCTTAGGGTCTTTGTTAGCCTTAGCTTCTGTAGATCTGTAGATCTTGCATAGCCTAAGCCATCTCAACATTTTGCATAGCCAAGGGCCCTAGGCTATCTTTATTTTTAAAAATGTCGTCTTATAGTCTCGAACAGAAAGTATTGGTTGTTAAAACATTCTATTCTCGTGGAAATTCCTGCAGAGAGAACATCACATAGAGCATGTTTTGCATTAAGTGACTAATTCCCCATGTGTAAAGAAGGTATAGTAAAAATTTCATGTTTTTATTTCAGATAATGAAAGAAACAAACCTTTTAAAGCGTTACATGTTTAAAAAAATCACTTGATAAACGTGGATTAAATTTTTTTTTAATTGAATTGTCAGTATTTTCGTAGCTAATTCGAACTTGTCATCTAACATTCGTTTTGTATATATATATATATATATGTTAAACACAGACCGTGCATGGAACAAGGAACTCTTCTGGGAAAATTAAATCCACTATAGTCCGAATAAGTAATGGTAAATGACAAATACCATAGTTTTTTCTTTTTCATGATTTTAGCCCGACGTGGGCAACGGGTCTCTCGCAAAGAGATCCCATAAATATAGCTTCCCTCACCAGCTATCTGCAAAGCAGACAGGATCCAGCTTTGGGACATGGATCTAGGGTTTAAAGCAAGCCTAGATCCCTACATTCAGAACCTCTATATAAGTAAAAGACTCGTTGCATTCACGTCGTGTTGAATAAATCAAAGAAAAAGGGGGTAACTATTGTATTTTTAGCCAAAAAAAACCAAAACTTAAACCTCAACCGGGACATTGAGCGTCCACTTTTCAAGGCACGAAACACGTCCGTTTAGTATACACAAACTCAGAATGGTTCCCTGAGAACATTATATGTTAAACACAGACCGTGCATGGAACAAGGAACTCTTCTGGGAAAATTAAATCCACTATAGTCCGAATAAGTAATGGTAAATGACAAATACCATAGTTTTTTCTTTTTCATGATTTTAGCCCGACGTGGGCAACGGGTCTCTCGCAAAGAGATCCCATAAATATAGCTTCCCTCACCAGCTATCTGCAAAGCAGACAGGATCCAGCTTTGGGACATGGATCTAGGGTTTAAAGCAAGCCTAGATCCCTACATTCAGAACCTCTATATAAGTAAAAGACTCGTTGCATTCACGTCGTGTTGAATAAATCAAAGAAAAAGGGGGTAACTATTGTATTTTTAGCCAAAAAAAACCAAAACTTAAACCTCAACCGGGACATTGAGCGTCCACTTTTCAAGCACGAAACACGTCCGTTTAGTATACACAAACTCAGAATGGTTCCCTGAGAACATTATATGTTAAACACAGACCGTGCATGGAACAAGGAACTCTTCTGGGAAAATTAAATCCACTATAGTCCGAATAAGTAATGGTAAATGACAAATACCATAGTTTTTTCTTTTTCATGATTTTAGCCCGACGTGGGCAACGGGTCTCTCGCAAAGAGATCCCATAAATATAGCTTCCCTCACCAGCTATCTGCAAAGCAGACAGGATCCAGCTTTGGGACATGGATCTAGGGTTTAAAGCAAGCCTAGATCCCTACATTCAGAACCGTTCCTTGTTCCATGCACGGTCTGTGTTTAACATATAATGTTCTCAGGGAACCATTCTGAGTTTGTGTATACTAAACGGACGTGTTTCGTGCCTTGAAAAGTGGACGCTCAATGTCCCGGTTGAGGTTTAAGTTTTGGTTTTTTTTTGGCTAAAAATACAATAGTTACCCCCTTTTTCTTTGATTTATTCAACACGACGTGAATGCAACGAGTCTTTTACTTATATAGAGGTTCTGAATGTAGGGATCTAGGCTTGCTTTAAACCCTAGATCCATGTCCCAAAGCTGGATCCTGTCTGCTTTGCAGATAGCTGGTGAGGGAAGCTATATTTATGGGATCTCTTTGCGAGAGACCCGTTGCCCACGTCGGGCTAAAATCATGAAAAAGAAAAACTATGGTATTTGTCATTTACCATTACTTATTCGGACTATAGTGGATTTAATTTTCCCAGAAGAGTTCCTTGTTCCATGCACGGTCTGTGTTTAACATATAATGTTCTCAGGGAACCATTCTGAGTTTGTGTATATATATATATATATATATATATGATACACACAGACCGTGCATGGAACAAGGAACTCTTCTGGGATAATTAAATCCACTGTAGTCCGAATAAGTAATGGTAAATGGCAAATACCATAGTTTTTCTTTTTCATGATGCTAGCCCGACGTGGGCAACGGGTCACTCGCAAAGAGGTCCCATAAATATAGCTTCCCTCACCAGCTATCTGCAAAGCAGACAGGATCCAGCTTTGGGACATGGATCTAGGGTTTAAAGCAGCCCAGCCCTGCTACATTTAGAACCTCAATATAAGCAAAAGACTCGCTGTCTTCACGTCAGATTGAATACATCAAAGAAAAAGGGGTAACTATTATATTTTAGCCAAAAACCAAAACTTAAACCTCAACTGGCAGAATTGAGCGTCCACTTTTCAAGGCACATAACATGTCCGTTTCAAGATGGGAATAAACTCAGAATGGTTCCCTGAGTTTTCTATGATACACACAGACCGTGCATGGAACAATGAACTCTTCTGGGATAATTAAATCCACTATACTGTAGTCCCAGAAGAGTTCCTTGTTCCATGCACGGTCTGTGTGTATCATAAAAAACTCAGGGAACCATTCTGAGTTAATTCCCATATATATATATATATATATATATATATATATATATATATATATATATATATATATATATATAGTACTACATTCAACTGCTTAATTTCTGCTACACATTTGTTAAATTTGGACCTATGCCCATTTGGTCGACCAGACATTCTAGCGACACTAATAACCCAAATCTAACTTCTACTAACCTAACTTAATCTAACCTAACATATACTAACCCATGTTAACATAAATTGATTCTAACTCACTAACTAACTTCTAAGTAACCTAACCTAAATCTAACCTATGTTAACCCAAGTATAACCTACGCTAACTCAAATCTAACCTAACCTAACATAGGTTAACGAAGTCCATACTATCCTAACCCATGTTAACCTAACTCACTCTAACCCAAAATAACTTGTCAATTCAATTTCACGCCGAAAGAATTATGTTAAATGAGGTTAACCCTGTTCGATTTGTCGTAGTCAAATTATTAAATCTTTAACATAAATACCAATGAAATATATGTAAAATTTCGGAAAAAAGTTCGCCTAGAAGCAGAAATTTCCTAAAAAAGAATAAAAAAATTACTAATTGGTAATAGTCGGTTTTTCTTTAGCTATTTTATTGACTTTGGAAACAATAATAAAATTTAAAAAACAAAACTAAGTCATTACTGGTTGTAATTTTTTAGGCGTTTTAGAAACTAAGTTTCTCGACGAACTTTTTTCCCGAAACTGTACTGTACCTTCATCTTTTCGAGTTACTATAGAGTAGCTACTATTTAGGATATTAATATTATTTCAATTCCTTCAACATAGTTTCCACAATCATATTTTGCACCTACCTTTCTATGAATAAGACTTTTTGGGATACATTTTCCCGTGTCCTGAATTGGTTTTTCGTGTAAGAATTCCCGCTTATAATTTGGTTTATTTTCATGTAATCCTTTTTGATATTTATTTTTATAAACATTTAAAAAAAATAGTAGTAGTTTGATAGTTATTTAGCAAGCAGTGGTATTTTTTCATACCATTTATTGATGTTAGCAATTCTTACGGATTTTTAATCCATATTTTGTACGTGCCGCTAAAAATGTCGATTTTATGTACTATAAATTTTGATCAACGATTTAATATGGATTATTATATAGGTCTTTCGGTAAACACCTTGCATGACTCCTGTTCGTCCCAGTAGCAGATTCAACGAGGCCTTCATCTTAACGGTCTTATACGTTACGGAGAGAGAGAGAGTGTTACATACTAACAATGATACTAAGATCCACTGTAGGTTAGTCCAAAATAAAAAAGAAAGAACAACACTATTATACCATGCCGAAATATATGACAGGTTGTATTAACTTTTACCTCGTCGGGGAGTAAAAATAGCACTTGCGACTTCTACTCAAAAGGTGCTTGGTTCGAATGCTGGTGGGGCAATTTTGTCTCGTACATAAATATCGCATGTTCATAGTTGTTATTCCATCTATGAAACCCCAATGTTACCCCAGAGAGGTTTGAATTAAATGCTGAAGTTCTACAGATCTACAGAAGCTAAGTCTAACAAAGACCCTAAGATCCACTCTAAGGTTAGCCCGAGAGAAAGAAAAGAGTAGGGGGTTAAAAGAAGAGAATAAGAGGTTCAGTAAGTAGCAAAACCTTTCATTCGTGGATTAACATTCATTCAGAAAAAGAGAGAGAGAGAGAGAGACTCGCCATCATCATCCGCCGGCCCCTGCCGACAAGTCGGAAAAATAGTAGAAGAGAATAGGAAAGGGGTGAAAGATGAAAAGAAGTAAAATAAGAACGCTTACAAACCATACAAACACAGTCTTAACTCAAACACTCATACCATGCAAACTACAGACATGCAAGTAAAGAGAAGATAAGAAAAGAACAAAAAAAAAGTATGAAGAGTATAATAAAAAGTGGGTTAGTTTACGCTACGAGGTACGTCTAAGTTCGTGTTAGTCTAATAATTTTTTTTTTTTTTACCTCGAGTGCTGGGGGTTAACAAGTAAAATGCCTTTGAACGCGACAGCCTTGTACGTTTCCTCGGTTGTTGGAATGTATGATAGGTTATGTTAGCTTTTATATCATCATAGTGTAGTGATAACGCTCAAAACTCCTACTCAAGAGGTTTCGGGTTCGAATCTTGGTGGGGACAATTTTACACACACACACGAGTTCTAATGTGTTTTTTGGTTGTAAAACATTAATAATAAATATGTATATCAGGAATATAATTTTTCTTTAATACAATTATCGATGCCAATACATAAATTATATAATTAATACCAATATTTTTGCCAATACCATTAATTTTATTCCTCATCGAACCCAGATACAAATGTAGTACCAATACCTTTATCTGATGATGTACCGTGAATAATCTTTTTTCTCTCTATCTCGAAATCTATATCCGGTCCTAAGAGACCCTACAGGTAATGTATGTATGTATGGAGTTCAGTACTCTCAGGAGATAATCCTCAGGTTGGGTCCCTAAATCCCTTCTTACAAAACAGGATAAGTAGCTATAGATCTAATAGGCTCCTGAGAACATGTACAGTTTCGGAAAAAAGTTCACCTAAAATTCTAAAATTCCTAAAAAGTATAAAAATTACTAATTGCGTAATAGTTTTTCATATTTGATTTGTTTTGGCGACATTAATAAAATTTAAAAAACAAAACCCAATTAGTAATTTTTGTGCTTCATAGAAATTTTGTTTCCAGGCGATCTCTTTCTTTTTTTTATTATTATTCAAACTGTACATATATATATACATACAAAGTTACTACAAGAGAAACAATTCCTATAAAAATGTTCCGCTCTTTTATATTCCTTCCCAGAATAAGATTCGAATCGCGCTTATGGAGTGGGGAAAAAAAAAAAAAAGGACAAAAGAATAATCTTAATAGAAATGGATCCCACCCCAATCTCCGACCACATTATTTTAATTCATAGATGCCTTTGACACACGTGTACACGCAATCTTGTACGCTCGTTTACTGTTCGAGAATGTGATTAGTTTGCGCGTTCATTATAAATTTTTTATGGTACCTCCAAGGTCTAGTTATGGCCACTTCACCATGCTTTTCAAATCATTGCTCGACTTTGAAAGCTTTCAGTCTTTCCTACAACGTGTTTCATCGTGTTTTAAACATATTTTTTTGGTAGTGTTTCAACGTCTGTAAAGCGTGTTTGAACGTAACTTTGCTTAAACTGCAATACATTAAAATATATACTTTGGTCTCAGGTGCTGACATGCGATTCCTTTTCGAAGGAGTTTTTTTCCTAAACCGATTTATTTCTCTCACCTATTTCAAACACATTTTTAAAATTAGGTTTTTTAATAGTTTTGAGAATTTATACATACATTTATACACACACACACACACATATATATATATATATATATATAATTACCATTATAATAGGAGTTAGTGAGGAGGGCCAGAAAAAGGCACAACTGGCAGGCCAGGCGAATGCGGCCCATTTCGCTAATACCTAAATTACTACTAGTGAGCCCCATCTGGAGTCGAACCCCCAAACCCAGTGTTCTCATTTCACTATAAAGTTGCAAACGTTGAATGGCACTCCACCGCTCATTCCAAGTGTAGAATATCCTTCCCAAAACATTTGCAATTAACTAATACACATTCTAAATAAAAAATTTGCAGTAATGGAAGGATGTAAACCTAAGATACAAAAGTTTTTCTCGACTTTTTGCATGGCCTTTTGGACTGTACATAAAGGGTATAACAAGGGGATATCCCGTCCCCCTTCTTTCTTTTAATATTTGTGTAACAGTAAAGACTTAAATAAAACCTTTAACATTTAAAAATTGGGTACAAATATGGTGTTTTGGCAGGTGTTGTTGACGACATTACGTCTACCCAAAACGTTCTACATATCTTTACGCGCTACATATATTTAATTTTTTTAAAATTGTTTGGATATTAGACTAACAAGTAACAAAGTATACTGTGTTCAAAAGTATGAGATACACTTTTGTTAAAAGTGAACTAAATAAGTCGTATTTCCTGAAAAAATATATTTGGTTTAGATTAAACATATCTAAAATTATATTTTCTTCGAATTGAGCTTGACTTCATGTGAGGAATTAAAGAAATCAATTATATTAATTCCAAGTACAGTAAATATAATTATATATTATTTATATATATATATGTTTAATGTAAACTAAATTTAATATAAACCAAATTTATTTTGAATTTATATAATTTATTTAGTTGTTTTAACAAAATTTGGCCCCCTCATAATTCTAAATCAGTGTTTTCAAGTCTAAAGAATAAAAATCAGAATCTCAACTCCCCCAAAAAAAGGATTCCGTCCCAAAAATAAGAATATCCATAATATATCGTTAACATTTTATTCTGATAACGACAAATGAAATGAAAATTTGAAAAATTGAGAAGTAAGAACAAATTTGTTCTTAGAAATAAGAACACTTGAGAACCGTGTTCTAAATATAATATTTTGTTCGTCTAAAATCCCCCCACCCCTCAAAAATTGTTGGTTTAAATTGAAGGAAGGGTTTTTAGTGTGGTTGGAATTAAGTCATTTATAAAATGTGGAGACTATACAAAATATTGAGATCTGATGTGGGCATGTGAAGTTTGTAAAGTTCTTTGGTATTCCAAATGGTAATTGTGATAATTTTATTCAATTTTAAAAATCCACCTTATTTGATGTATACTTGCGGACAGGGTAAACCACAAAGTTTGGAATCAATGGAAAATATAGTTTTAAATTATATGTCCATTTGATCAGTATGAAGAATTTGGGCTTACTCAATATACTTCATCGCTATCATATATGTTCAAGTGTGAACATAATCCCAGTTCACATCGGTTCTGAGAGATAGAATAGTTCAATGAGATAGAGACTATAAGTTTAGGTGACTATTCTAAATGCGAAGAATTAAGGAATAAAGATACAATCTGAGGTGAATTTATTAGATTAGACATCTGATGAAGGTCTTAGGGATCACCTGAAGATCAGGGCCCCCCAAGCCTTCTTTAGCTAGCCTTGTAAGGCTAACTAACGAAATATCACGACTTAACCTAACCAATCGTCAAGGGCGTACAGTTGGCCTAACGATTGGTTAGGTTAAGTCGTGATATTTTCGTTAGTTAGCCTTATAAGGCTAACTAACGAAGGCTGGGGGCCCTGGTCTGTCTTCAGGTGATCCGGTCTAATTAGTATAAGCCGAAGGCCTTGGATTCTAATAAATTGAAAATTTATTGAAAAATTATTCCCTTAAAATGGAGAATATATATCATGAGTGTAATAAAGGAGTTTTGGAGTCTTCTGTGTGTAAAAATTCACTTATACAGCTGTGTAATCATTTTTTATTTATTTAATTTTATTGATCCACCCTTCAATCGCCAATCAGTATAGCTGCGTAGCCGGTGGGGTTGTACCCGTGGGTTCTTGGGAAGTAAAAAAAACAAAAAAAAAACGATCATTTAATGCTGTCCACATGCATTACTGCAGTTATCAACCGTGTGTGTATATATATATATATATATATATTGTGTGTGTGTGTGTGTGTGTACACGCGAAATTACAATCGTGATTCGAAAGCACTTTTCTATTGACAATCACAGTCATCAAATCAAACTACTTTGGGTAGGAGGAGAACCACTGCATGAATGAAGATTCCGCACACACACACACACACACACACACACACACACTCTCTCTCTCTTCTTTACGCCAATGTTTGTCTATTTCTCCAAGTGAACTCAGGATTAATACACTCAAATTTTAAATTATTTGCAAAGCATTGTTTAAAAAGTTACGATATACTCTTCAAAGACGAATTCTTCCTTATCTCAAGAAAAATGAAAAGAGAGGGCATCGGGTAGACGTATATTAATATAGAAAATAAGGAATAAAAGCAAGGGTTATACCCACCTTAATTTAATTTTCTATCATATATATATATATATATATATATATATATATATATATATATATACAGGGTGTCCCGTAAGTCTGGACCCATAGGGAAAAATAATAAAATTACAAAATAGTCCAAAAATTTATTACATAATCTGTTCAAAGTGTCCGCCGTTGTGTCGCACACATAGTTGAAGACGCAATCTCCACTGCGACAGTACTTTCTGAATCACAGTCGCAGAAATTTCTTGACACGCCTCCACAATGCGTGCTTTAAGGTGGAAAATGTTCTGAAGTTTGACCTCGTACACTTTGGCTTTCAAGTGGCCCCACAAATAAAACTCCAGCGGAGTAAGATCATAATAAAAAAATAATAAAATAATAATAAAAATAATAAAAAAAATATTATAAATAAATTTTTGGACTATTTTGTAATTTTATTATTTTTCCCTATGGGTCCAGACTTACGGGACACCCTGTATATATATATATATATATATATATATATATATATATATATATATATATATATATATATATACAGGGCGTCCCAAAAAAATGTATACACACTTTAACAGCTGATAGCTCAATTGATGTTTCTTTCTTTCCAAGTTAAACCCATTAGAATTAATAATGGCAGTCAGACTAAGCTTTGAACAAAGGAAATTCATTCTAAAATGCTACTGGAAGTGTGAAAACGCAGTTGAAGTGCAAAGACAGTTTAGGAGGGAGTTTCAAACAGATCCACCAACGCGACTTACCATCACTCGAATTAGAGATAAGTTTGAAGCCGATGGAACTGTTCAGAATGTCCACAAGAAGCGTTCCGGAAGACCACGGACATCGACAAGCCCCACAAAGCAAGAAAGAGTACTGGAAACGTATCACCAAAGTCCAAGAAAATCTGTGCGGCAAGCGAGTCGTGAGGTAGGAATTTCAGAATCGTCTGTCCAACGCATTTTGAAGCGCTGTCAATGGAAAAGTTACATTCCAAGATTAGTCCATGCTATTAATGAAGATGATGATGATCCGGACCGAAGAGTGGAGTATTGCGAGTGGTACTTGGCACGATGTGGATGTGGATTGGACGAAGGGGTTTCGTAGAATACCCTCCGCGTTCACCAGACCTCACACCACTAGACTTTTTTTTATGGGGATACTTAAAAGACAAAGTCTACGCTATAAAACCTGCAACAGTCGCTGAATTGAGAGCAGCCATTGAACGAGAATGCACACAAATACCAAACGAAATGTTTCGTGATGTTTGCGATTCCATTGCTTCGCGTTATCAGCAGTGCCTGGACCAGAACGGACGTCAGTTTGAAAACAGGCGTTGACAAAACAATTAAATAATGTCTGTAGATTCTATTACATTTTGAAAATGAAATGTATTTTAATAAACACTGCCTTTATAAGTATTTAAAGTGTGTATACATTTTTTTGGGACGCCCTGTATATATATATATATATATATATATATATATATATATATATATATATATATATATATATATATATATATATATATATATCATTAAACACGAGCTGCGGAAAAGAGTTGTTAAATTTAAAATATATTGCAGCGAGATTTGAATTTGGTTGTAATGAAGGTAGAAACGACTTGTTATTAATTTAGAACATTTTGACTTTATAACAGTTACATATATATAAACAGCATTTTATATGCGTGGGTATTTTATATATATATATATATATATATATATTATATATTATGCAATTTATATGCATATTCTGAAGTTATTGAGTTAACAATATAATTCAATAAAAAACTAGATATTCCACATCGAGTAACAAGAACGAAAACGCATTTGCAATACAATTTTAAAATAAATTATGGAATGTATAAAATCCATTACTGTTTCTTTCAATTTATTGGTAATACAATACAGACAAAGTGTAACTGAATACAATGAAATTCGGGTGTACACACATACATACATACATACATACATACATACATACACACACACACACACACACGCACACACTAAATATGTACGTAAAATATACACACTGTGGTGTTTGGTATGTACTGTATATATATACATACTCGCCTGCAAATACTGAGAGAAACTTTAGATTGCAATTTCTCTGTTCTACCTCTGTTAATTTTAAGATTCTTTTAAGACGCGTGATGAACTATGTGCTTTGACGGAGACGAGAATTCTTTCTCTACAATTAGGATTCTTAGCCATTTTCATAGCTTCCATCGCGACTATGGAATCGATTTAATGTGCGTAGGGCATCCTAGCATCCTCAGGTTTGGTGCTAGCGTTCGGAGATCCTAAAAATTGTGCCGTGAAGGGGTTAATTACAGAAGGAATTTAAGATTTCTTGAGCGTCTTGAGTGTGGCTCGAGGTTCCTTCGCAGCACTTCGAAAGAGGCTGAACCGCCTTGTGTTCTAAGACCTCAGTTGAAGTCTGGATGCTCGAGAGTGAGGATGTGTTAAAGGGATGCGAGTGATTGTTAAGTGTTTAAAAGCAACCGATAAGTGCTTACATTTGTCCTATGTTAAGAGTGTTAACAGTGTTTTTTTATCTTTTGGGATAATTAAGAAGATGTCATAAAGGAAAGGTGAGTTTGAGGGGTAGAAAATAATTTTATTTGGCAAAATATAATCTCGTTCTGAAGAGGTATTTGACTACGCCAAAATCCCTTAAGATGCTCACTCCTAGATTCACCTGTGGAATCTTAAAGACACCTCTCTTAATTAGGTCTACCTTTAGTCCAGTGTGGGTAGGGAAGTTGTAATGTACCTCAACAAAAATTATTATTAAACGATGGACATTTTGTAGAAAACTTTAAACACAGTTAAAAAAAACAATTTCGAATATTGTATCTTTTTACTTATTCCTGAGATCGCACTCAATATATATATATATATATATATATTTTTTTTTTTAGATTCTTTGTGGGCGCCTTCGGCGAGTTATCTTTTTTCTATATACATATACACATATATATATATATTATATATTTTATTATTATTTTACCTGCCTTGAAATTAATTTTGTAACCTTTATCTACACAGATATATTTTATCAACAGATCTAATTATTTTGTAATTTTATTAAATCTGAGGGATATAAAAATAATAATAAAAAAAAAAAATTACATTTCAGGATGGGAGATTTCAATTAGTCTACGAGTAGTTATCCAAATATTTAATTAAATTTTCCAAAAATCTTGGGACGAAATAAATATATGTTTATTAATATTTAAAAATATTAAAAAAAAAAAAAAAATTAGGAACAGTAATCGCTGCATCGGATATTAAAAATTGTAATTAAATTACATCAGTAATTGGATGAAAACGAAAAAGATTACAGAAATATTTTAATGTTATATATATATATATATATATATATATATATATATATATATATATATATATATATATATATATATATATGATGTAATTTAATATATATATAAGAAAAATTCACACTTTTGGAGGACCTTCATTTTAAGGTTATAATTTATATTCTTTGAACTTATTTCCGGCAATTTATAAGATCAATTGTTTAATTACAGTTTTAGGATAAAAAGGAACGCGAATTAGTTAGTTTTGGGACTTGCCTTATAACCCTTGTTCGCTGTTCAAAGTTGTTAATTCCAGACTATAGACAAACATTATTATTAAATAAGGATAGATAGATAAGGATAAAATGAAAAAGAGTGCCAAGGTGTGCCAAATGATAAAAGGAAATTAGGGTGACCTAAACGTGTATAAAGTGGTTTCACATATAATAATAATAATTTTTATTATTATATATACACCGTATATATTATATATATATATATAATATATATATATATATATATATATATATATATATATCTTTTTCAATGACTCGGAATTATTATCATTTATGCTAAACTTATGTTAATTAATTGTGATTATAAAGTTAAATGATACTTAACTGCTACGTAAACATGTCAGTTGACATAAATTATAAACATGTTAATATGTTTATAAATAAACGAAGTATAATATATATATATATATCCACTGTACCTCCAAAAACCTCTTATACATACGTCACATAGCAATGTACCATCCCCACACCATGAAAATTGTGGTCCAACCATGATTTTCATGAATGGTCGACGAAGGAGGTGCGACAAGAAATAAAAAGACCACATATATTTTGGCTTTCACATAAAAAAAAAAGTGAAATAGAAATGGTCTTTTTTGTATACAACAAAATTGTGGACTCATACAACGGCTTCTGATTTCTATTGGTCAAATGGTGAAATTTGGTGGTGTAACAAATTTCAAAAAGAAAGGGGCCAATCGATAACAATATATATATATATTATATATATATATTACAAATTAGAATAACGGTTCAGACGAAATAATTTAATAAATTTTGAACACCCAATTTATTATTTAGTGACCTTAAAATAATGTTTAGACCCGACCTTTGTAGAAAGACAATGACCTTAACATCTTTACTACTGACCCCACACCGATGCAATGACAGAAAAGGTTTTATATATATATATATATATATATATATATATATTATATATATATATATATATATATAGAGAGAGAGAGAGAGAGGAGGAGAGAGAGAGAGAGAGAGAGAGAGAGAGAGTTTATAACTTATTATTGATTAATAATTATTATTAAATAAAATTATTAGACAAAAAAAACTTATTCATTCAAAACACGAATTCGTAAAAATATCAATAAATTGAATTTTCAAAATGAGAAAACAAATGAAAAACGTTTTCAAATAATAAGTTTCTATTTTAAAAAAAGAAAACCCTTTTAATTAAAAATATTGAGAGATTTTTGTTTTTCAATTTCATCCAAACTTTTTTATCAATCAAAATATCAAGAATGAATTTGACCCAGGGAAAAGTTGGTGATTATATATATATATATATATATAATATATAATATATATATATATATATTATATATATATATATATATATATATATATATATATATATATATATATATATATATAAAATATATATTATATATTATATATATATATATATATAAAATATATATATATATATATATATATATATATATATATATATATATCGTATATACTGTATATATACACACCGGTATATATATATATATATATATATATATATATATATATAATATATATATATATTATATATATATCATAGAAAGTGAGATGAGAATCAAAGGATTTTTGCGGTGTACCTCAAATTCAGAATCGAAATAGGAGAGATTTTACTTGGATTTAAATCGGAATTGATTCCGTTATTAATGAGTTTTTTAAGTAGATTCCACACGGACATTTTATCGGATCAGGATCCAAATACTTTCACAAAGGACTCTCGTGTATAAATCTGATTTTTTTTTTTTTTTTTTTTTTT
>JAJOZX010005594.1:157500-160000 GCA_023014485.1 Bathynomus jamesi
TTGAGGGAAAGGGGAGCGGGGGCATTGCATTCGGAAGTCCTTTTCGGTTCTTAATAATAATAGTTTTGGAGCTACTTAACCCCTTTGTAGCAGCCAAGGTCATGTGACGGAGGGACTCTACAACTTTACATGGAATTCGAACCATCTAAGGGTTGGTATATCATCCAAACGCGGAGGATGATCACCCATCCAACTAACGAGCAGACCCGACTCCGTTTAACCTCGCTGATCTAACGGGAAGCGGTGTTACTGTGTGGCAACGAGGCAGGCTCTACAGGGGAATTCGGAGAGAGAGAGAGAGGCTAACAAAGACCCTAATGTCCACTCTAAGCTAGCCCAAGAAGGAAGTAGAGAAAATAAAGGAAAAATAGGAAAAGCAAACGAAAACCCAAAATATTGAAAATTTAGCATGCTATTTTTTATAATGTAAAAAAAAGATCAGAGAAGGCTCTCCATACCCCGCCAGTCACTCACTGCTAACAGAAAATAGTTGCGAAAGAAAATTTATAGCAACTAAGAAAAAGTATAATTAAGAGAATAACTTCAGAGATCATTCACACCATGCGTAATACTGTTCTCATTTACTCAGTTACGCATTAGAGAGCAATGGAAAATAGAGGATAGTATGAAACACTAAACTCCCTAATCTAATCTACACCATGCATATTTTAAAGGATTTTTTTTCAATTATTGTGTACAAGAAGTCATCATTTCATCGTTGCATTAATTCTCCGTTAGTGCCGAAGCCATTGTTCCGAGAAACTAGCTTTTAAAAATTTACTATTTAAATTACCATCTTTCGCACTGAATTACTTAGATAAGGAAGCACTGATCCGGAGGCACCTCCAATCGGTCAGTTCACACCATTTTAAAAATTTCTACGAAATTGTACATCAAGAAAATAATTTTCCCCTTTTTTAATGAAGATTAGCATATCATATAATTTATATTGCGTCTTTCGCGTAAGAATTACTTAGATAAGAGAGCACTGATCCTCCAGCTGGCCAGCAACCCACAATTTAAGAAATTTCTCGACGGTGTACGTAAGCGCAATTTTTTTAATATATACTGTACGAAATTCTATTACACGCTATTTAAAACTAAAATTCTACTCTAGCTGAGGAGCTTCCCTGAAACTGAAAAGGTATATTCGGAGTTTTTGATTCTCGACAGTCCCCATCAAGCATGTTATACCTCAATTTAGATTGTCTTCACCTCAAAAATTACCCATTTTCATTGGATTGAAACTATGGAATGATTTAAATGCTGATATAAAAATATTGTGAATGTAAATTCGTTTAAAAACCAAGTTGAAATCTCGATTAATAATGGAATACTAATAAAAATCTAGGATTAGATGTACAGGGTGAGTCAAAAGTCTAGAACATAAAAACTATGCTTTTCAATGCAAATATACGTACATATTTGCATTGAAAAGCATAGTTCCTATGTTCCCAGACTTTTGACTCACCCTGTACATTACTCGTTATTGGTCATCTTTCGTGTCTAATATTAATTTCTTTGTATAGTATTGGTATTATACCTTCAATAATGACTTTGCATTTGTGTTCATATAATACACTAAGATTAATACATACTAATTAACAATTCTTATTCATAATTTGTGTATTATTAACCATGCGTTTTATTCTTAATAAGAGCCCAGTAAAGCTAAAGCTTAATGGCCAAATTAAATAAAAAAAAATAAAAGCTTCCCTTCTGTACCCAATGGTGTATCATCTGAAAACTCCCAGTGTACTGAAACAGACCAGACCAGCGCCTCTTACTACAATTTATTGGTAAAAAAGGAACATTATCTCTATTCTACCCTGACTAGCGCACCCTACAAGTAACTAACTCCCTTTGTAATTCACTCCTTTGCTTCGACTGATTACGATAAATACATTTTTATGCGATAGAAATAATGCATCTTTTATTTATTTACCGTTCTACGTTGTAAAAAGTTTTTGGTAAAAGTAATTCATATGTTTTATTTGTATTTTATTATGCCTCAACATCTTTAGTTTCATTTATACTCTACTTATTGGAGGCTATTATATCACTCGCTTAAGTGGGACAAATTTTATATATATATATACATATAAACACGAGATGATGATAATGATAATGTTTATTGGGAGGAGATAAATCCCATAAAAAAAAGTACAATATCCATGAAGGTAATAAACGATATAACTACAGTAATTAAACAAGTACCTTTAAAAACTAAAAATAAAAACCTTAAAAGAAATAAAAGAAAAATACACGTAATGAACGAGTAATAACGAAAGTAATAACAATAATAATACCACACGAAGGTAATACTAAAAATAATAAGAGTAAAAAATACATGTAATGAAAAAGTACCACTGTTGGTACTTTAGTTGAACTACAGAGAAATATTTTTTCGTACCGTAATGAGTTCTCACAATCTAGGAAACAAAAGCAGAATAAGTGGACAATTCGATTGTCTGAGGTTTGAATTCTTCGTATTAGATTG
>JAJOZX010005594.1:165000-207500 GCA_023014485.1 Bathynomus jamesi
AGGTGGCCGATCCTGGTACCTCCGTCTTCCAGCTTTCAGCTCTGGACAGAGACGAAGGAAATAACTCTGTTATTTCGTATTCCATTCGGGAAACGCCGGAGACCCATTCCAACTGGTTTCAGATAGACTCGAGAACTGGCCTTATCACGACTCGAACCCACATCGATTGCGAAACTGACCCTGAACCTAAGATAACTGTTATAGCTACTGATGGAGGTTCGCCTGCGCAGTCGTCTTCAGCCACTGTTAAAGTCACTATCAGAGATGTGAACGATAATGAACCAATTTTTGACCAGAGTTTTTACAACGTGTCCGTACAAGAATCGGAGGCAGAAGAAACCTGCATTTTAAAGGCGAGTTCATAATTTTTTTTTTTTTTTGTACAACAGACTTAATATATAATTATAATTTTTTTTTTTTAGTTTTAGATTATAACAAATTTAAAATTTAGTCATAACCAGTGGTTATTTCTTAAAAACAAAAGACATGACGGTGTAATTTAAATTTTAAAATACAGTTATATCAACATGCGTGTAGAAGTACCTAAATCTTTATTAAAAATAAAAGAAGGTAATTTCATACATAATTTCTATAAGTTGGAAATAATTAAAAAATTATAATGATCTCATGGCTTTTGGGGGGGGAGGGGAGTGTAATTTAAGAAAGGGGAGTCGCTAAATTCAATTTATAATTTCATTTGTATTTTATTAAAATTATTCTTTTCATCCCATTTCAAAGTTTATTAAATGGTCTTAGCATACAATTAACTCAAATGGATATTTGAAAATACTTTTAAATTCCCAGCGAGGTAAAAATCAGCGATACTGAAGTGTTTCTTGTTGCAAAATGGGCGTGGCTTAATTCAATGCAGAAATATGATTGGTTAGAAAATTTTTTCACGTTGCCAAGGGTGGCTAGCTGCATTTTTTCCTCTTATTTTTAATTTTTTACTTAAATCAGTATGGCCAAATATATGATTATTATTTTTATATAAAAGATACGTACAAATATATAAGTTATATTCAACATTACATTAATTACGTAAAAATAAATACAGCATTAATTTTAATTTTTATCTCTACCATATCTTATTTTCTTTCATTTTGAATAACTGTATGCAGTAAGTAAATCCAGCGGGAACATAAATAAATATTTTTTAACTTTGGCAAAAATATTTGTAAAAATATTTTTATATATTTTATATATTTATAAGATAAAATCGTTGACGATTAAGTCAATAATTTAATGAATGAAAATGGCCAAGCCAATGAGAACTATTATTAAATAGTCTTTGTTAAATTTAAAAAGAAAAAAAAATACCGATTAAAAAAAAAAAGTAAAAAGATATAAAGTATATATATATATATATATATATATTATATATATATATATATATATATTTATATATATGTTAATTATAATTTTAAATAATTGTTTAAAAATTCTCTCTCACGTATGCACAAGCATGAATGCACAATATATATATATATATATATATATATATATATATATATATATATATATATATATATATATATATATACTCGTACATACACTGTATGCTCCTGTATTTAAATTTGAAATATGAAATGCATTTTTAGTGGATTCACATGAAGCTGCAAATACGCTCAGTAAACTCGCTTCCTATATTAAACAAGGTATAGAAGTTATATACCAAATAAAACATTTACCATAAGTGGTTGAGCTCCACCCCTTCCCTCCTAATGGGCAGGGTTTGCTCACAAAAATTCTCGTTTGAAAAGGTACTGACAAAAGGGGAGTGCTTACCTTCCCATCTCCTGCTTGGGATTACGTTTTGGCTAATGTTAGGTTAATAATGAAGTTAGGTTAATAATGAAGTTAGGTTAATAATGAAGTTAGTAGTAGTTCACACACTTAATGAAGTTAAGATAATCTAATAATGAAAGCAAACGTTAGACAGATTGACGAGCTAGGGACGTTAGTGAAGTTAAATTAATGATGACGTTAGGCTGGGTTAGTAAATATAGGTTAATAAAGAAGTTAGGGCATTGGTAAGTTTGGGTCTGGGTAGTAGTTGAAAGGTATACTGAAAATGAAAACGTCGTTAACATAAAAATTTGTCAGATGGACAAACTTTGAATATGTCAAATTTCTTGGACAGGGTTTAGTGGCAGTGGATACATTTCAGAAGGAAAGAAAAAAAACTGTCAAACTCTGACACACATCTTAATACGTCTAAAACTTGTCGAAATATACATCTAAAATTTCAACAGTTTTATGTAAAAGTGAACACATAATAAAAAAATATCTGTCCACATATGACATGTTTTTGTGTCCAAATCGAATTAGAAATATATGCTATATTTTTACGTAGAGGTTCTTTTTCAACATCCAATATAAAAGCACAAATTATGATACAAATAGTAATTTATAATTAAACGTATTAACAAACTCTATTAACGCTAAAAATCAGATGTTTAATGGTATAAACAATAATTATTATTTGAACAAAGAATATCTATGATATATAAATGTAAAAATTTGTTACCCTTCACTTATAGAAAATATATAGTACAAATATGACCAAATGAAATCTGAATACACAAAATGTAATGCAATTTTGAAACTCTTAATTTCTGTATAATAATTTGCAGTTTTCTTTTAAAAGTTTTTCAAATAATTTTATTAGTTCTTATAGATCAAAGGTAATATCAGCTATGAACTGTGAAAGGTAATTTATCTGTATTTTTAGTTTTTAATTATGATATTAATCGTGTGGCTTCAGTTAAAAATTATAACCTTATATTGATCAATGCTTATCATTAGTATATAAATATGGCGTACCACATTTATGCAACGATACTCATTTACATCCAATAATAAGCCTTAAATGAGTTATAAGTTTTAACAAAAACCATACAATTAATATAATTCAAAACAAAAACCAAAGCTCTACTAAGCAATGTAAATGAAAAAAACCTTGTCAATCTTGACAATTTGTAATCCTCTCCTCGAACAAGCTAATTCGAAAAACCTACCAAGTTGGGCACTTAGTTTGGACAGGATTTAGTCAACTGACACGTTTTTAATCTCCAGCTGGATGCAATATTATAGGAAAAAAAATTTGACCAGTCCACTAGCAAAACAAACTTAAATATGTCCATTGGACAGGTCTGCGTTTTCATTGTGACCCTCTAGGTAATGTAGCGACCATTAGATGATTCGGATCCCAAGTAAAGCTGTAGGTCCCCTCCATCACCTAACCTTAGCAAGTACGAAAGAGGTTAAACAACCCAGAAACATCATTAAGTTAATGAAGTGACGTTGCATAGGTTAATACTGTCTTGTATGATAGAATACTGGTGTAAAATAAAAATGTTTGTGACAAGTAGCATCTAGCACCACTTTAGAATTCCATTTTGTTTACAAAATTAAAAACTAATTACACTTCCCTTAAAATAGTACCAAATGATGTCTCTATATCCCTGCACCGCTTCCATGAAACGGGTGAAAGCTATGATGATGTTGAATAGCGATATTAGAATTTCACTGGACAAACAGTGCCAAATTTACTGCTATAAATACTATGCGATATTGTCAAACGACCATTAACGCTAAAGATGTAATAATGCGGAGTTTTCTTTTGTTGCCTAACTACTTTTAAACTACAGCTGTCCATGTGACGTAAGTGGGCAGCTAGAATCCGGCCTGCACTCTTCAGAATTCGAATTCTTTTCCTATAAATATTTGGAATTAACTGGCAAAATTTCAGAGTGGAATGCCATTTTTTATGGACCCAGTCTGGCCACCTCTCTTCAGAATCTAAATTATTTTCCAATAGCCAGTTATAATTAACTGGTAAAGGTTCAAAGAGTAATTGCTTGTCATTCTTTTTTATGGGCAGAATCCGACCACTTTTTCAAAATTCGAGTCCGAATCCTTTCTTTTCCTATAACCAGTTGAAGTTAACTGGTAACCGTTCAGAGTGTGAACTACAGGGCCATTCTTTTTTACTTGTAAACTTAAAACAGGGACCGCTTTTTTTTTCATAATTATTTAGTATACAGCTCTGTGGAAAGCGACTACATTCAATTACCGACTGCAATAAATACGCCAACACTACTTCATTTAGCAGATTTTGAAAGTATACTTACTTAATGGGTTGTTTTGGACGATAAATTACGTTTTAAATGGTTTATACCATTAAAAATTTAATTTTTAGAAATATATCATCAAGCTTACAAGTAGGAGTGATTTTTTAAACATCTGAACACTTTAAAAGGTTTGTATTATTTTTATTATATGAAATAAAGCATGAAATTTTTACTCGTGGACAAAATATTCCATCAAGAAAATTTGGTTAGGCTCAGTTAAACCTTCCACACAATCAAAAGATGATGATGATAATAATATGAAGACCGTCAAATAATAATAATATTATTATTATTATTATTATTTACGAAATGTTTAAAATCAAGATTTAAAAGTAAATGGAACGTGATTCCTGTATCTTTTTTTATAAACCACAAACTATAGGTATAAAATATGTTTATAAAGTATAAAAAGAGTTACAGATTTGTCCGAACATTTTGAGAATGTTGCCACCTTAACGGTTTTAGATCTAAATTCTTTTCAGTATTGGACATAAATAAAAAACACGGAGAACATCCGAACATATAGTTGCCAAAATGGAAAAAAAAAAAGTGTTTCAAAGCTTGTTAGAAGGTGCCATGTGACATTTTTAGCTTTGACAGCTTGTTAGAAGGACAAAAACCAAAAGGAAAACACACAGAAATAACATTTTTAGCCCATTACTATGATTATCGTCATGGCAACGGGCGTCGACCAATCAAATAGACAGAATTTTTAGCACGAGCCAATCAGAAGCGAGTATTCCATTTTAAAGCAATTTTTTTAGCAAGTTTTTATTTTCTCGCGTTTTCTTTGGTTTGTTGGGTCTTCGATGAGAGATAAGATACTATCTCAGAGACTATGGGTCCCCTACGGTTTTTACACGCGCAGGGGAGAGGTGGAGAAGACAGGTGGATCGGGGGAGTTGTATGGGGAAAAGGTTTAGAAGAAACCATAGAATAAAAGGGTTGTAAATTAACTAACACTTCATTCTTAGAAAAAAGGTTTTTGTTTTTAACAAATTTAAATGTAAATGAATGAATTCAAAAGGAAAGCGTTTGTTTCGTAAAAAGGAATATATATATATATATATTATATATATATATATCATTTGAAGACACTCCCAGACCTCCCTAATTTAAACAATTTTAATTTTTACATTTTAGTTTGTGTGAACACACAATTATGAAAAATATTTATTAATCTAATATCATTGTTGTAAATTATTATTGTGTGTGGGTGTGTAAAAACTGAATTACGATTTTCAATTATCACAAAATGGAATAAATGAATTAAAAATACTTTACTCGTAAAAAGGAATATTACAGTGATTGTAACGTAGAATATACAGTTGTTAATTCGTTTCACTGTATTTAAGTTAGCCGTTTAAAAGCTTTAGGATTCAGTGGTCATAGAATTATATAGATTTTAGCATTTATTTTAGCATTTTTTTTTAGCATTTATTTTTAGCATTATACTTTCTTAAACTTTTGAATAATTCTTTGAAACATATTTGACTTAAAAGCTAACCCCGTCCCCCCTAATAATAATAATAATAATAATAATATAATAATAATAATAATAATAAAAAAAAAAAAATCTACTTTCTGGGCATAAAACAGTTTCAATGAAGTTCTTTTAATTGTACAATCTCCCCACCACTAAACCAATTTTCTTCGAAAGGGTCTTTTATATAAAAAACAAAATGGTCACCAAGAAATTATTTCAAATAAAAATCTTTTTTTTTTTTAAATTACCCCCACCCCCCCCCCAAATTCGACAAGTTACTTTACGTTCTGACTTCGCTGTTATAACTTTTCGAAGCTATTTGTTCCTATAAAAACCTGAGGTACGACGTCGCCATATGTCGTATAACACTCGTGTAGGATAACGACATCTGATTGACTTGACATTCTGTCGACAAGTATATTGTAGGTTAGATTAAGTTAGGTTAGGTTAGATTTTGTGTCGATGTTATGGTTTTGTCGATCCGTAACACTACCCGTAACGCCGCTTCCAGTCGATTAGCAAAGTTAACTTATATATATATATATATATATATATATATATTATATATATATATATATATATATATATATACAGGGTGGGCCGTAAGTTTCCATACATAGGAAAAATAAACATTTTTTTTATGGACAACCATTTTTATTTATATAATATGCTCTACATGGTTGCCATTGTTTTGAAAACACATTTCAATACGTGTTCCCCACTGTTGATGAACACGCATTAGCACAGTTGACGTTATGCTTGTAATGGCGTTGGTGATACGTTCCTTTAGATGATTTATGTCTCGTATCTTTTCCTGATACACCATGGCCTTCAAGTGCCCCCAAAGATAGAAATCAAGGGGGTGAGATCTGGGGATCTGGGAGGCCACTCCACAGGACCACGCCGACCAATCCAAGCATCCGGAAACTGCTGATCCAAATACCGACGCACGTGAAGACCATAATGAGGTAGAGCTCCATCTTGCTGGAAGTAAACTGGGAAGTTACCTTCCTCGTTTAGCAGGGATGGGAAAATCTCTTCTTGCAACATGTTAAGATACCTTTCGGCATTAAGATTTCCACTGACAAAAATTGGTCCAATAATTCTGTCACCCCATATCCCGGCCCACACCATCACTTTACCGGCACCTTGCATCTTCGTCGGACTCAGCCAGTTAGGGTTAGCATTACTCCAATAACGTATGTTTTGCCGATTAACCTCTCCATTGACGTAAAAATTGCTTCATCAGTAAACAAGATCTTACGTCAAACGCATATTCTTAGGGTATCTGAAACATAAAAACAAACGTTTAATTTTTCCTATGTATGGAAACTTACGGCCCACCCTGTATATATATATATATATATATATATACACGGTGTCTCAGAAGTCGCGCACCATAGACTTTATTCAGATTTACGAGGTTTACGAGTCGAAATGGTTTATAAGTGATGTTTAATTACAATATATGTTCGATAATGTTTGAATAATAAAATTGATAGTATGTACAGTTAATCAAAAAGCTGTCTTAAATTAATTAAAGTGAATCAAACTACATTAGCCAATGGTGCGCGACTTCTGAGACACCATTGGCTAATGTAGCTTTATTCAATGTAGTTATTTTAAGATAGCTTTTTGATTAACTGTACATACTATCAATTTTATTATTCGGACATTATCGAACATATATTGTAATTAAACATCACTTATAAACCATTTCGATTGGTAAATCTGAATAAAGCCTATGGTGCGCGACTTTTGAGACACCCTGTATATATATCCCATTGCCTAACATAGCTAGTAGTTAGTTAGTAGTGACCAGAACTAGTTAACTAGTTCTTTCAGCAGCCGTAATTGGGGAGGGGGTTAACATTCTTCGTAACAACAAAGGTCACGTGACGGAGGAGAGCTACAGCTTTACGTGGAATCCGAGTAACGGGTCGCTACATCATCCGCACGCAGAGGATGATTCTCCATCCAACTCTAACCCAAACCCAGTGTCAATTAGTCTGTATTTCTTTGGGTATTTTTATGATTTTTAGAAATTTCATTTTTAAAATTATCGTTTATTTCAAAGTATTTCATTATTATTATTTCGAAGCTTGTTTGGTACATTGAAAACAGTAAAGTTCCTTATGGTACAAACCATTTTAAACACTTTGGTTCCGTATTTCATGTATACATTGGTTAAGAAAAGGTTCCTCTCGGAATTAAGCTCCAAATTAGGGACCGCATAGACATTAACCAGGAACTTACTGGCTCTTTTTTTTTTTGTGCCCTGTATACCAAAAGGGGAACCTACAGTATACGGCCAATGTTAGGAACCATTTATTACTTTGAACGTTAAAGTAAAAAAAATAAAAAGTTGGGTACTTTGACTTGAAAGTCTTGCATACTACTATGTTTATGGTGTACACTGTATTCCGACTTTTGTAGCAGAGTTTATAATTTTGGAAAAAAAAAAAAATCACCCACAAACATAATATTTCTAAAAAGCAAAAATGTTTACTCGTCAGGAATTTTGGGTTTTGTTTTTGAAACTTGATGATTTACCGAAAAATTAATAAAAATTATCCAAAGAAAACGCGATATTATACTAAGTAGTATTTTTTTATGATATTTTCAAAATTTTTATTTTTCTGGTCGAACTTTTTCTGAAACTGCATACATTTTATTTCTCATTTGATTTATAACAACACCGAGGCGCATATATACCCTGTGTGTATATATATGTGTGTGTGTGTGTGTGTGTATACAGGGTGAGTCAAAAGTCTGGAAACAGGAACTATGCTTTTCAATGAAAATCTATCTATCTATCTACCTATATCTATCTATCTACTTATCTCTCTCTCGCTCTCTCTGTCCTCCTCCCACAGCAGTTAGTCCTCCTCCAACAGTAGTTCATCCTACTCCCCCAGTAGTTGATTCAACTGCTTCGGGAAACGACTCTGGCCAGTTAGGAGAAATCACAACTTGAAATCTTTCAAAACTGTGCTCTTCAATGCTAGGTCAATTAGAAACAAACTAATGGAATTTATAGCGCGAGTCAAAACTGAGAACTTTGATATCATAGGAATAACGGAATCCTCGATTCATTCTGAATCAAGAGATTTTGTAGGAAAATTTGAAATGGTAGGTTACAAAATGTTTCACAAAGATAGGAACGGAAGGGAAGGCGGCGGTGTACTTTTGTATGCTCCTGACTTCCTGCACCCGGTAAACAGTAATATCGTATCTGTTCATGAAATGTTGGGAATTGATCTAAACCTAAATAATAAAGTAGTGCATCTACTTCTAGTATATAGGCTACCTCACTACCCCGTTGATAAGGATATAAACTTGTATAACCAATTAAGCAGAATAGTGAATAATAAGATCAGTGTGATTTTTGGTGATTTTAATTGTGGTAACATAAATTGGGAAAACAAAACAGCTGACGCTGAGAGCTCAAGACTGTTGAAATTTGCCGATGATAACTTATTAAGTCAATGGATTGACGGTCCTACAAGGGTTAATAATAAACTAGACCTCATATTCACGAACGAAGATGACCTAGTCTCCAACCTGACCATTGGTGAAAATTTGAGTAACAGCGATCATAATTTTATTAGGTTTGACCTCAGGGTTCCAATTAATACACGCGAAGACACTCGTGAAAGATTGGATTTCTCGAGAGCAAATTTTAAAAGCGTCCATAGTAGTTTAGACACGCTTGAAGTTCTAATAAGTGAGGATGTCAATGTCACCTGGAGCTCATATAGGGATCAATTTAGAATATTACAGAACACTTTATACCCACTAAAATAGTTTCCTTGTCAACAAAGTCGCCGAAATGGTTTAACAACGAAATTAGCAGTGCTATTACGGGAAGAAATAGAGCCTACCCCAAAAGAATTTTTTGCCCATGTTAATAGCAGAAAGCCAATTAAAAATTCTGTAGGCCCCTAAAAGATAGAAATGGTGTATTGAAATTCGGTGATAAAGATACAGGGTGTACATAAAGTCAGGATCTATTTTTGTGAAGCACTTGGAAATTATATGGAATTCAATCATAAAATGATAAAGTGGTAACATTTATTAAATAATTAAGAGTAGGATTCGACGTGACGCCCATCAGTATCCCTGCACAGCTCAAATCGTTCCGCAGCATTTCTAAACACATTCTGGAGCATTTACGGGGTTATGTTATCTGCAGCAGTTCGTATACGTGTACGTAAGTTTTCAAGACTCGTAATCTTCGTCTGATAGACGTGCGACTCGATAAAGCCCCATGCAAAGAAATCTAAAGGGGTTAAATCTGGTCATCTCGCGACACAAGGTCTGTTGCTTCCGCGTCCGATCCAGCGATTTGGAAAACGTCCATTTAGATAATCCTGAACAATTTTGGCATAGTGACAAGGAGCACCATCATGTTGATAGACGACGGGGATAGGATTGTTAGTACCGTCGTCTATCAACATGATGGTGCTCCTTGTCACTATGCCAAAATTGTTCAGGATTATCTAAATGGACGTTTCCCAAATCGCTGGATCGGACGCGGAAGCACAGACCTTGGCCAGCGAGATCACCAGATTTAACCCCTTTAGATTTCTTTGCATGGGGCTTTATCAAATCGCACGTCTATCAGACGAAGATTACGAGCCTTGAAAACTTACGTACACGTGTACGAACTGCTGCAAATAACATAACCCCGCAAATGCTCCAGAATGTGTTTAGAAATGCTGCGGAACGATTTGAGCTGTGCAGGGATACTGATGGGCGTCACGTCGAATCCTACTCTTAATTATTTAATAAATGTTACCACTTTATCATTTTATGATTGAATTCCATATAATTTCCAAGTGCTTCACAAAAATAGATCCTGACTTTATGTACACCCTGTATAGCTAATAAGTTAAACGAGTTCTTCGTTACAGTCTTCACGGAGGAAGACACAACTGAAGTGCCATGTCCTCGGATTACATATGACGGTGACCATCCCGTAGAGACCATAAGTTTTACGAGAAATGAGGTACAGCAATTAATTGATAAAATGAATAAGTACAAATCACCTGGCCCCGACTTATTTCTTCCAAGGTATTAAAAGAGGTTAGCCACAATGTTGTTGATGACTTAGTAACCATATTCAAACAATCAATCGAGTTAGGGGAAGTTCCAACCGACTGGAAGTTAACAAATGTAACACCAATCTTTGAAAAGGGTGATCGGGAAAATCCTTGTAATTACCGCCCGATCAGTTTAACATCAGTTGTCGGCAAACTGTTGGAATCCATCATGACAAAACGGTATTGTGTATCACCTTGAATCTAACCACCTAATTTTTTATTCTTAACATGGATTTAGGCGACATAGATCCTGTCTGACAAAACTGTTAGAGTTTTTCCATAATATGCATACACTATACGATGCAAGTAGGGCAATAGATATAGTGTATCTCGACTTTCAAAAAGCCTTTGACAAAATCGCTCACGCAAGATTGATGGCTAAACTCAGAGGACTAGGAATCACCGGGCTCATTTGCAATTGGTTTGAGGATTGGTTACAAGAAAGAGTGGTAATAAATGGAGTGGCTTCGGAGTGGGCGCCCGTCACCAGTGGTGTCCCACAGGGTTCCGTTCTGGGTCCTTTACTTATCATCATCTATATTAATGATATAGACGTAGGACTTCTAAGTACAATCTCCAAATTTGCAGACGATACAAAATTAGGAAGTAGTGTAGGTACTGAGGAGGGCGTAAGAACGCTTCAGAATGATCTTGACAGGTTGGGCGAATGGTCTGCTACTTGGCAGATGCCATTCAACTTGGACAAATGTAAGGTAATGCACATAGGTTATAAAAACCCAAAGACCGATTACTCTCTCATGGGAAGGAACTTGACTGAGACCGATCTAGAGAAAGACTTAGGAGTCTATATCAGCAACGATCTGAAACCGTCGAAGCACTGTGCAGAAGTCGAAAAGAGGGCCTTAAAAATATTAGGTTATATTAAAAGTCAGTTCCAGTTTCGGAACAAGGAGATTATAATGTCTCTTTATATTTCACTAGTCAGACCTCAACTGGAATACTGTGCGCAGTTTTGGTCTCCATCCCTCAAGAAGGATATAGAAGGGTTAGAAAGGGTACAAGCAAGGGCTACAAAACTGATCCTTTCAATGAGAATGCAAAACTACCAACGGAGATTGGAGCGCCTAAATCTGTTTACCTTAGAGACGAGGAGATTGCGCGGTCAGCTTATTCAAGTCTTCAAGATGCTCAATGGAATAGACAGGGTAGATTACAGAAACTTATTCTCACTTAATGCCAATCCGACAAGAAATAATGGGTTTAAACTGGAACTAAAGACATTTAGGACCTGTGTCTGCGGGAATTTCTTTTCCTATAAAATAGTTAATATCTGGAACCAACTTCCCTCAGAGGTTGTTTTCAGCCAAAGTGTAAATGTGTTTAAAAATAGACTAGACAAAGTGCTGAGTACTCTTATGGTTTAAGACTAAAACAACGTAACTCTGCAGGAGTTCGCTTGCATGGTGCCTATGTAAGCATGCTAATTATAGAACTTTTTATATATTCTCCACTTTCCTGTAAAATTTCCTTGGCTACTTTTCGAGGGTCAAGGTATGTTCTTCAACCTTTTCCCGTACTTGCCTCTGGCAGGGAGGGAGCGGAGGGTGGGAAGAGAGCCTTATATTTTTCTCTCCAGTTTTCTACTGCTAGGATATTTGAAAGAAAAATAAATTTGTTTAATAACAGGAACCTCCCAGCAGGGGCGTCCACACGAAGGGGCACCAGGGGACCAAGTCCCCTCGTTTTTTCGTCAACTGCTTACAGATAGATTTTATCATAAACCAAAAATCCAGTCATAATATTTGAAGATAGTAATTGGTTACTATATATATTATTAATATTGTATAATTTCCCATATTGTTGATATTTACTATATATATTATTAATATTCTATAATTTCCCATATTGTTGAGATGAAGAGAAAATCCTGTGATTTAAATTAAAACCTATAAAATTTGTTGTGGAGAACGCGACTACGAGATCGTTAGGAAGGATATGTTGTACATTACTTAAAGAGCTGAATACTGTCTTCAATAATCTTTTCAGTCCCATGACAATTATTTATATGTATATTATGTAAGAATAATAAACTTGTATATCTACCAAGTTATTGTGTATCTGGTTTCACCCTAGTATCATGGACATACGAAGGATGTCTAACAAAAATCCTTATTTTTCGGTATTTGAAGCCCTACAATTTGCCCTCCTAACTGCCTCCAGAAGGCAGGAAATGTTGTCCCAGACAACGTAAATTTCAAAAATTTCCCGCGGGAGCATGCCTCCGGATCCCCCTAGAGCTCGCAAATACTTGTGTCCCCCCTCTGTATTTGGAAGTGCCCCCTTACTTAATTGATCCTGTGGACGCCCTTGCCTCCCAGAGTGGACCGGAAGGTCTTTGAGGCCTCCTCTTGTCCTTGTAACTCTCTCTCTCTCCCATATATATAGTACCTATTCATAAATATGTATTTAATGGCCAGTTTGTAGCCATGTTTGATGCGTAAATCGGTATTATAAGGAATGCTGTTTATAATTACGGTTTTCAGTGATTGTTATTAATTATCAATGATGAATGCTTTGGCCGAGGTCACCAGATCTTTACAGATCAAAGAATGTTATTAATTAGGTTGATTGATAGAATGAGTTTTCTTCCCTTTATTACACAAAATAACGATTTATGAATGAGATAGAAACATGTCGTTTACAGTTGCAATAATGATTACACGAAATTAAATGATTTATGAATTAGACAGAAACATGTCGTTTACAGTTGCAATAATGTATACACTTGAAGTAATAACGCGAGAGGTAAATGATTAGTCTTTATATAAAGTTAGGTGAATGACAACGGGGCCAGCGGGGCCCTGCACGAATAGAGTTTACATGGTGGTAGCTCGTGGGTCACTGAAGCTGGTGTTCGAAGGGAGAGAAGTCGAGGTGCGTCCAGAAGTCCTTGTAACGAAGTTGAAGCGTAAGGCAAGGCATGAGGACATGGCTTGAGCGAATCCTCGCGATGTGACGTCATCTTAGTCGTGCTTGTGTGACGTCATCTTGATCGTGTTTGATTACTTTATAGTAGGCCTAGTTATTAGCCGATTGAGGTGATAATGATTATGATTGTTAATGAAAAGGCTGGGGTCAACAATTTATAATGTCCTATGGTATCACCGGTTTGATGTGTCCAATGAAGTAGGCTTACTATAATTACTTTCTGGAATGATACAAGTGATTCGAGGTGAACAGCTTGGATTATATCCAAGCAAATAATATTAATAAGGTTAGGAAAATCACCTTGTTGTTTTGTGTTTAATTAAGAAATAAATCAGTTATTTGTTCACAGTGAATAACAGTGCAATGACGGTAGTTATAGTGATTAACAATTATATAACGGCATTTTATATTATGCTAAAGATGACCGAGGCTTAGCAAATAAGGAAATAGTTATACAGCTTAATTGTTAAGTAAATTTATATAGGCTAATGAGTTATGCAGAAATGGAACGCAGCATGAAATATGAAGCCTACTGATAATAGAAATAATGCACGTACGTTTGGGACACTGAAGGGATTTAGCCGTCAAGAATGAAATGCCTAAAAGATCACAAACAGTAGGATGCTCAATAAGTAAATTGTACAATGATAACAACAGGGTGATACAAAATTATGGTATTTGATACAACATTAGAAATAGGCCTACTGCAGTCTTAACGGAAAAGTTAGTTTGAACGGTATTGAAAGACTTTTAGGTATAGCCTAATCACGCCGCTGCGGTTACACTCGGTAGGCTTAGCGAGCATTCCTTAAGAACGAGGCAGAGAGAGCTTACCAACAATGTTGAAATACCTCTGGAGATGGAAGAGATACTTGAAGGTTGACCTTGTAGACGGTAGACCCTAGGTGAAGTTGACCGTCCTGCGTTTCGCACGTCGAGGATGACCTTGAAGTCGATAGCGGGGCCTATGGTGAACTTGTTCAACGGGCGCCGATCGAATTGAGGTGAAGGATGAGTTAAGCCAGGGTCAGAAGGATGTCGCCTCAAGTGTTGATTCGCTTCGTGTAGTGTTGAGATGTTGCTTGAGGGACTGAGGCCGGCTGAAGTCGAACGGCGCTGGGTTTCGAAAGATTGCTTCTGCAGAGGGTCTGTAGAAGGCCTTACTTGATGATAGACTGGAGCCTTGAAGGAACAGCAGGCCGCTCCCCGGCGAAGGCCGGAGAGCGGGTGGCTTGACGAGTGTTGCTGCTGACGAAGGCCGAGAGTGAGACGTGACGAACAAGACGAGAAGTGAAGAGTGCTGAGAGAGGAGTGAGTGAGGTACGTTATTAATTAACGCCTGACTGTCCCGCGGTCATGTGCGCGGCACAACACTGAAACTTTCGGATTCAAGATGGCATCCCCATGAGTGCCACGGCCTTCCAGACGGCAGGGGCGCGGCGACCCCTGGAGAAGCCACCACTGGCGTTGGGTCCTGCCCCGCCTTCACACGGATCGTGGAGGGACTTACGGAACTCACCACCGGACATTTCAGGACAACACGCACCCCTTCCCCCCCCCCATGCCTACGGGAAGGTTTAAAAAGCATTCTTCATGGAAACAAGCAGGAGTAGTGAATCCACGGAATGATGCAGAGAAATAGCTGAAGAAGGCAGGGGATCTCAACCCTGTGCCTGAAGTGTCTGTGCTTGCAGTACGCCCTCACGTTGCGTGGAATGTGTATGTCATTGGCTTCTTTGCTTGAAGAATGCTTTTTAAACCTTCCCGTAGGCGTGGGGGTGGGGGAAAGGGGTGCGTGTTGTCCTGAAATGTCCAGTGGTGAGTTCCGTGAGTCCCTCCACGATCCGTGTGGCCCCGCCTCTATATATATATATATATATATATATATATGTGTTTCTTTTTCCTTCGTGGTTTTTTCATCATATATATATATATAATATATATATATATATATTATATATATATATATATAATATATATATATATATGGGAATGAACTCAGAATGGTCCCCCGAGTTTTTTATGATACCCACAGACCGTGCATGGAACAAGGAACTCTTCTGGGATAATTAAATCCACTATAGTCCGAATAAGTAATGGTAAATGACAAATACCATAGTTTTTCTTTTCATGATGCTAGCCCGACGTGGGCAACGGGTCACTCGCAGAGAGGTCCCATAAATATAGCTTCTCTCACCAGCTATCTGCAAAACATACAGGATCCAGCTTTGGGACATGGATCTAGGGTTTAAAGCAGCCTAGCCCTGCTTGAAACGGACATGTTATGTGCCTTGAAAAGTGGACGCTCAATTCTGCCAGTTGAGGTTTAAGTTTTGGTTTTTGGTTAAAATATAATAGTTACCCCTTTTTCTTTGATGTATTCAATCTGACGTGAAGGCAGCGAGTCTTTTGCTTATATTGAGGTTCTAAATGTAGCAGGGCTAGGCTGCTTTAAACCCTAGATCCATGTCCCAAAGCTGGATCCTGTCTGCTTTGCAGATAGCTGGTGAGGGAAGCTATATTTATGGGACCTCTTTGCGAGTGACCCGTTGCCCACGTCGGGCTAGCATCATGAAAAAGAAAAACTATGGTATTTGTCATTTATCATTACTTATTCGGACTATAGTGGATTTAATTATCCCAGAAGAGTTCCTTGTTCCATGCACGGTCTGTGGGTATCATATATATATATATATATATATATATATATAATATATATATTATATATATATATATATATATATAACTACGAATCTACTGACCCAGGTTTGATTCCCGGCACTGCTAGGCGGCGCTCAGCTCGCCCAGCTGTTCATCCTTCCATTGAAAAAAGAATAAGAAGTTGAATATATGGTTAAGACGCTGGGATGCTGATCGGGAGGTCGTGACTTCGTTTCCGGGGTCGGACTCAGTAATTTCCGACCACCCGTCGTGGCTCCTGGTTTGGATTCCAGGTTAAGCCGGAGGTCTAAGGTGGGGCAACAAGCTTGAGCTTCGTTAGAATGAACAATTCGGGCGGCAAAACTAAGGTTACTAAGCTCTCTCTCTCTCTCTCTCTCTCTCTCTCTCTCTCTCTCTCTCTTTCTCTCTCTCTCTCTCTATATATATATATATATATATATAGCTTGACAATTGGAATTACAAACAGAAAATTCAATTGGGGAGAAATGAGGTATGTGGCCCTATAAACGTGGGCATACATAGTGCAGGGATGGTGTTACACGGAGGGGGGGTAGGGGAATTAGTTCTTGTGGCTGGGTATTGTAGGGTCATTGGGGGCGAGGGGGATTAGGGAGGGGGGGTTATCTTATAAAGTTGAGAGTCAGAGGATTTTTAGCACTTTGGCGCCAATTATTCTTCGTTTTTTATTTGTCTCACCAACCTTATGCAAACGCTGCCAATTATCAACGCTTCCTTTATTCTACTGTGCCCACCACCAATAACGCTATTTATATATATAGATATATATATATATATATATATATATATATATATATATATATATATATATATATATATATATATGGGGTGAATAAAAAGTTCTGCCCGATTTTGGGTGAATTGTGAGAGAACGAAACAAATGAAAAAATGAGGTAACCACCCGGGAATCGAACCCGGGATCTTCCGATTCCTCATTTTTTCATTTGTTTCGTTCTCTCTCTATCGTCTTGCGCGGAATATCTCCTATACAAGCGTCGTTCTTTACGTTATTTATACTGCGTGTTCTTTGCAGTTGAATGTGTGTATATATATATATATATATATATAAAGTATTGTATTTACATGACGAATAGAATAGCAGATACTATAGACTGTTATGGCGTGAGGAATTGCTCTCGTTTTATGATTAAATTTTATGGCATGGAATTATGACGGCTTAAAGCGGATTCACACTCACTCTCACACTCACACACTCGTACACGTACACACACACACACACATACACACACTCTCGTTACCCAGAGGAACGTAATTATTCAGTTCAATTATGAAAGTCGTTAATTACTTTAATTAGTTTATACATATAAAAATCTCACTTATTATAAATAAAATATTGGTTTAAAGAATTTTAATATTTGATAATAAAACGAGACAATTATTAATAATTAGGGGCCATAAATATATATATACACATCATGTATATACTCATATATATATATATATATATATATATATATATATATATATATGTGTGTGTGTGTGTGTATATATATCTCCTATACATATATATATATAGTCAAAGGGATTATCGTACTATATTCGCTAATTATATTCATATTATCAAAAGTATTCGTTCGCAGCATTTAAAGTTCTTGGAAATGTTCATCCAGATTGATGATGGAGGGCGCTAACAACGCGTGCTAAAATGTTTCGTTCGTTTATTTTTTGTTTCGGTCAGATTTCGTTCTCACGGCGGCATCGTTGAATTTCTCTATTTGATTCGTTCGGTGACATTCAGATCTTTAATGATGTTGCACGCTGTTACGACCCGGATTATATATATATATATATATATATATATATATATATATATATATATATTATATATAACCGGTCATAACTTCGTGTATAGAAAGTTGTGTGTAGCTGAGACCAATAGAACAGTGGAGCCAAAAATGTAAAACAGTTTACTTGAAGTATACAAATCCTTTGAGCGAAAACCTTTTATACCTCCACGGAATGTGTTATATCTGCATTTAACACTCAGATGGTGTGGAAGAACCTGGTCAAGGGTCTCTTAGACAGCCTATGGCTCCAGCAATTGCGGGAGTTGGGTTGGAGGATGCTTGCGTTTGCTACATTGTTTTAAAAGGTGAGGCCCACATATGTCTAAAGAAACTAATACATTCGTTTTTTTATGATCCTCTTGTATCGTCTTCCTTTATTCTTGGAAAATGTGTGATAATTTTGTGGACCTAAAAGTGAATTCAATCTTCATGAACGGAGTAAGAGTCAAAAGGAAATTGTAATGGAGCTCAAAATATCTACAGCAGTAGTTCAAAGAAGCGTATCTCGAGTGTGAAAAAATGGTATATAGTTTAGTTTCTCGTAACGACGAAGTCGCCTCGAATAACTACTTCAATACAGGATTCAAAGACTCCTCCTTAAATCCCTTCATAAGTTAGCTCCAAAATATGTGCAGCAACCCTTCAGGAGGATCATTGGATTGTTTAAGAACGTCCATGGTAAAAAGGAGATATCAGTAACAAGGTACGAGAAAAAGGTGTGCCAGGAAAGCGTGATGTTAATAAGAAAAGAGGTTCGAGTTTGCGAAGAAACATCGAAACTGCTGTTATGAATGGCAGAATGTCTGTGAAGTGATGAGGTGAAAACCGAAAATATCTCTTCTTTTATGGTGTGGAGTTGCTTCAATTGAGGTGGAGTGGGTGACCTCGCGAAAATCGATGAAAATATGAATAGAATGCACTACCAAAGAATTTTGTGGAGTGGTGTGTTCGTTGAATTGAAAAGGATTTACATTCCAACGAGGCATAGATCCAAAACTTGCTCCAATATTCAACAAAGTTTACTTGACGAAACGGGACTGACTTCAGCCCATTCGGATCGACACAACCATGACATGAACATTCCAAAAATTACTAAATAACCTGTGTCGATCAGATGTAATCCGGGGCAGGAACAAACAGATTGGGAGGGTCCGAGTGCTGAAGTTTTCACCATAAAATTCTGATCTAAATTCTACTGAACGTTTATTGAAATAACTAAATATGATTTTTCGAAAGTGAAGCCACGAGCACACGACGAGACTTTTGACGTACTGTCCATCAGAAATGGCAAACAACTCCTCTGGTAAAGCCACAGGCTTGATTCGATGGTTTTCGGGGTGTGACGCCATCATCCGAGGTCACGCTGAATACTGGTCATCCAGTAAATAATTAGTTTTTGTTATAACTTATTAGTACGACATCTCGCATGCTGGGCTACGTCGTAACCAATATCGTAACACTGCTGAAGCGGTGTTAAGCGAAGTTGAGCGACATTGGGTCTGGATAGTAGTTGGATGGGAGACCGTCCGCTGTGTTCAGACTATGTAGCGACCCGTGGTTCGGATCCCACGTAAAGCTGTAGGTCCCCTCCGTCATATGACCTTGGATGCTGCGAAGGAGGTTAAACAAAAACAATAATTATCATCATCATCATCATCATCATCTTTCATGCTATAATTTAAGTTACATATTAAACTAGAAATGAAGTTATCTTTGTTTTTTGCTTAGTTTATTGTTCGTAATTGTATTTTGGACTTACGACCAGTATTGTGTATCTGCAGTCGAAAGGATAATTAGGTAAAATATATTATTAAAACACAAACTCAGTCAGAAAAGGCCTCACTCAAGTTTTAAATGCCTGACAAGTTGCCGAAATCCTTTAAGGAAGTCGCGATTTCATAATTAGTGTAGCGCACACACACACACACACACACACACACACACACATATATATATATATATATATATATATATCAAACATAGCAGCTATTTAAATAGCGCCTAAATATACTTAAATAGGAACAGACATCAACTAGAGCTTTTCATTAGTATTCTTCGGAGGTAGCACATAAAACTCAAAAAACATGTTCCTTTTCCCGTCGCAGAGGCCTTGCGTGGAGTATTTTAATATTTTTTAAATGATGCAGAAACAGTCGAACACTTTTTAACTTCTTACAATTTCGATGAAAGTGACAATTACGGTCCATAAGAGTTCCACCAAAGTTCCACGTCATATGAAGCTCCACTAAGGTTCCAGCTGCCATTCAAAAAACCTGTTACAGTATATATATATATATATATATATATATATATATATATAATATATATATATATATATATATATATATATATGTGTGTGTGTGTGTGTGTGTGTGTGTGTGTGTGTGTGTGTGTGTGTGTGTGTGTACGAGAGAGAATCTATAGGAATGGGTATGAGGCAAATCATAAATATTAACCTTTTTGCCAAGTTATTACCATGCAATTACTGGTTTACCGAATAAAACCTCCCGCATTGACATTTGGGGTCTATTACCCCCGTTTACAACGAACATTTAGGATCGTTATGAGGAAGGCTTTACCTACTAATTACTTTAGTTCGCCTCTTAATAAACAAAACCATAATTTTAATTAATTATAATTATTTTCGTAATTTTCTTATTTTTTTATGCAGAAAGGAGGGGCCAAGGGCGAATGCCCACAAAAAACACTCCCCATCCCAACACAGAGGAAAAAGATTGCCAAAATCAAGGTCGAAGATTTTCGAGATGCCTGGATACTGTGTTTGAAAGATTGGAGGTCATAGACAGGGGGGGAAAGAGGGAGTGAGGAAGATTGTTCCAGAACTCACCGGTTGAGTAGATGAGAGATTGAAAATACCAATTAACCTTGTAGAGAATTGAACGGAAAAGGAACGAGAATGTGTAGAAAGTGTGGTACTGCAAACTCTCCTTAAAGGAGGAGGCATACAGGTAGAGTGTTCAGAATTGCAATGTCCGTTATAATAACGATAGTAGAGAGAGAGAGTGAGGCAACATTGCGGCGGAGAGAGAGAGAGGGATTGAAGACAGTCAGTAAGAGGTGGAGAGTTGATGAGACGAAAAGCTTTGATTTCAGCCGATCAAATAGAGCTGTGCGAGTTGAGCTAACCAACGCATGAGAAACGTACTCAATACAGAGGAGGACAAGACCCCTGTACAGAGACAGCAACCGGGTGGAAGTGAAGAAACTGCAGAGCCGGTACAGCACATCTAACCTTTTAGAAGCTGTTTTAGAAAGAGAGTACTGTATACAGTATGTGATCTTTCCACAAGAGGAAACGCCAAGAAGGTTAATAGAATAGGAAGGATTGAGTTGTGTATTTTTTTTTTCTGCCCCAATCGGAGATAGTAGAAAGATAAGGTCAAGTGCATCAGAGCACCTGACTCATCATGCATCCCACGCGAAGCATGGAGTAACTGTTGAGAGGGATGCTTTGTGAAACAGGTGGAGAAGTAAAGAGTGGAATCATCGGCATAGGAGTGGATAGGACAGGAAGTGCGACTTAAAAGACTATTGATAAATAAAAGGAAAAGAGTGGTTGACAGGACAGAACCCTGAGGAACACCATTGTTAATAGCTTTTAGAGAAGAACAGTGGCCATCTACAACCGCATCTATAGATCGGCCAGAAAGAAAATCACAGATAAAGGCACATTTAGAAGGATAGAAACCGAAGGAGGGCAGTTTGGAAATTAAAGATTTGTGGCAGACTATATCAAAAGCTTTTGATATGTGTAGCGCAATAGCAAAAGTACCACCGAAGTCCCGAAAGGAGGATGACCATGAGTCGGAGATTTTCAAGAAGATCGCCAGCAGAGCATCCCTTGCTGAACCCGTACTGACGATCTGAAATAAGATTTTGAGAAGAGAAGTGTTTAAGAATCTTCCTATTAAGGATAGATTCAAAAACTTTAGAAAGGCAAGAAATTAAAGCAATTGGACGATAGTTGGAGGGTTGAGAGTGTCACCCTTCTTTGGGACAGGCTGAATGAGGGCGAACTTCCAGCACGAAGGAAAAGTACCAGAAAAAAGACAAAAACGAAAGAGTTTGCTTAGGCAGTGCCAGCAAAGAAGAACAGTTCTTGAAAACAACAGGAGGGACACCATCAGGACCGTACGCCTTCCTAGAGTTGAGCCCAGATCGGGCAGAAAAAACATCTTTGGAAGAGATTCTAGTTTCAGACATAAAATGAGAGGGAGGAGGAGATGGAGGAACAGCGCCAGAATCGTCAAAGGTTGAGTTTGAAGCGAAAGTTTGAGCGAAGAGTTCAGCTTTATCAGGAGAAAGGATGGCAACTGAGCCGTCGGAATGGAAAAGAGGAGGGAAAGAAGTAGTAGTAAAGTTGCTGGAGAGGTTCTTGGCTAGATGCCAGAAAGAGTGAGAAGAATTAGAATTGGTTAGGTTTTTCACATTTTTGTCTGATGAGAGAGTTTTTGGCGAGTCGAAGAACATATTTTGAACGATTGCAGGCAAAAATATACACTAAGTGAGAATCAGAAGTTGTATGGCGACATTAAGTAAATTTAAGAACTGTAAAATAATAACTCACTCCAAATTTGGGATGAGTTATTTGGGGTGAGTTCCTATATTAGTAACTATATTTAAACTAAAAGTTATATATATATATATATATATATATATGGGCGGAATAATGCTCCATGTGAAAAGATGTTTAATCCTTCATACTTCCACTTGAATATGAATACATCGGTGAATAAAATAGCTAGGTAGGTAGTAGATAGATAGATAGATAGATAGATAGATAGATAGATAGATAGATAGATACACACACAAAAAAAAAAACCTCCGAAGAACAACTGCAGCGAAATTTGAACCCATTCCCGCCACCGCTACAATACTATGCCTATCACCACAATACCATTAGCGTCAACACCAACCTCGAGTACCTCAAACAGCAGCAGCACCACCTTCAGTCTCATTACCACCGGGAGCCGAAACTAAATACTCACAAATCTCGGTAACCAATAACAGAGAGACAACTTAACTCTCGTAAATTCTAACATTCACCTCGGGTTACAGTCGACGGCGCCAAAACTTCAAACAAAAAATCTATACCGCTCTTTCGTTAGAATCCATATATATATAGATATATATATATATATATATACGCACAGGGTGCTCGAAAAGTTAGGAAAACAACTACTATTGTTATATACAGGGTGTCCCAGAATTAACTATCTATTTCAATGAAATCGACAAATTTATAAAAAACACACTTTTATTTATGTTTATCATGTTTAATATGTGTTAAAAATGTATAAATTTCTAAATTTTTTTCATAATTTTATTTTCATAATTTTTTCATTATCTGGTCCAATGAAAGACCGTCTGAAGTCATAGAATGGCAAAGAGACTCTCCAAAGTTAACGTGTGGCTTGGAATGACCAAATCCAAAATTTATGGCCCATTCTTCTTTGCGGAAGCAACTGTAACAGTACCGTCTACCTTGATATGCTTCAGCAGTTTCTCGAACCACAGCTTCTTGATGATGGCATTCTGATAATGTTGGTTTCAACAGATGGAGCACCATGTCATTATGCTCTAATTGTTCGAGAATACCTCAACAGACGCCTTTCGAATCGGTGGATTGGACGTGGAGGACCTCGACCTTGGCCTCCGCGTTCTCCGGATTTGACACCCCTGGATTTCTTTGCATGGGGTTTCATAAAAACAAAGGTTTATCGCCAAACGATCAATGCTTCTTGTTGAAACACAACATTATCAAGAATGCCATCATCAAGAAGCTGTGGTTCGAGAAACTGCTGAAGCATATCAAGGTAGACGGTACCTATTACAGTTGCTCCGCAAAAAAGAATGGGCCATAAATTTTGGATTTGGTCATTCCAAGCCACACGTTAACTTTTGGAGAGTTTCTTTGCCATTCTATGACTTCAGACGGTCTTTCATTGGACCAGATAATGAAAAAATTCTGAAAATAAAATTATTAAAAAAATTTAGAAATTTATACATTTTTAACACATATTAAACATGATAAACATAAATAAAAGTATGTTTTTAAAAAATTTGTCCGATTTCATTGAAATAGATAGTTAATTCTGGGACACCCTGTATAGGGAAAGGAAAAGTAAACACGAAAGCGCTTGGATTTCGTGTTTACTTTTCCTTTCCCTGTGGTTGTTTGCTTATTAAAAAGATTACGGATTTTTCTGTGGTTTTACTTCACATATATATATATAGGGTGAACCAAATGTAGGTGGACAGTAAATGATAACGTTTATTTTGAGAATACATATTTAATTTTTTTGTATACTATAATACAAAATAAAATTTAAATAAATTTAGTTATAATATTTAATATAATATAACACAAACACCATAGTTATAATGAACACCATAGTTATAATATAATATAACACAAACCGTATTCAACCTACTGTCCACCTACTTTTGGTTCACTGTGTATATATATATATATATATATATATATACACACAAAGGTGGGCACCCGGGCCTCAAAAAGGACCGACGGTCCCGGTCCCGGTCCTTGCCTCAAACTGGACCGACGGTCCCGGTCACGGTCCTTTCTGAAGATAGGACCTAGGAACGACTCGGTCCTCAGTTCTTCCGCTAGGAGCTCCAGTTGCTTGACTTGAAGTTGACACTAACATCAGTAGATTCTTCGTCTCCTCCAGGTGTTGAAACAAGTTTCAGTTCAGTCTCAGTCTCTTTCTGAGTCTTCTGGAGGAAACGATCCATCTTCTTTAGAACTTCAAATAATCACTAAACACACTAAAATCACTAAAAAAACCGTCCGGAATTGCTTAAAAATGGACCGTCGCTCCTCATTTCGGTCCTCACTGAGAAAAAGACCGACTTTCCCGCTCACGGTCCTTAAAAGGGACCGAGTTCCTGGAGTTCGGTCCTTTTGGAACTCGGTCCTGCCCACCTTTGTATATATATATATATATATATATATATAATGTAAACCCAGAAGGAAAAAAAATGATTCCATGGTCTTTCATGTATTCAGAAATGCACTCGTCAATGAATTCTCTGACGAGGTGTAGCTCTGAGTACACGAAAGGCCTTGGAATCGTTCTTCTTTTTTCCTTGTGGGTTTGCATCATTCATTCATTTCGCGTGTTTAAGACACCAAAACATTCGAAAATAACTTCAATTTTTACCAAAAAATCTGATTTTACACAACATTCATCCATCAATCACACCAGCCAATAACTCTACTTTACATTCATTACTATACATATATTATAGTGGAATATTTTCACTTTACTTTCATTTGAAAGGAGACTAATGAAATGATTAATTTAGGTTGTATAAATAATTATGTTACAAAACAACAACATGAAGATACAGTTAAAAAATAATATTGAAATAATATTAACACTCTTTGGACGGGATTTTATGTAGGGTTAGGTTATGAACAAGTTTCTTTGAAACCGCAAAAAATGAGTGAGGAAGACCAGGAACTGTTTCTAGGTGAACTTTTTTTTCCAAAACTACGTCCATAATTCTGCGTCGTTAACCTAAAACTCTTCCACGTAATTTACTATATAGTGATAATCAGCAGGGCCCGAAACTGCTAGCGATTGGGCCAAACTAACTCGTCCCATTGCTAATTCATGGGGTTATTATTATTAGCACCATCGGATTCGAACCCCCGATCTCGGTGTCTTCACTTTGTTTATAAAGAAACGGTGTTGCCCACCAGGATTGGAATAATTGTAATTAAATTATTCATTTTTTGCAATTGTAATTAGCAAATTTTCAAGACGAGTATTTGTAATTGTAATTGCTCCTTCTGAGCGTGTGTTCAGCATAGTAGGAAACTATTTTTCCCCCGAACAGAAACAAGTTGGAAATTGAAACGTTTCTTTTGCTAATTTTTTATAAAATGGAACCGAAAACTATTTGACAAACTGCATTTTGTTGAATGGAAAAAAATGTAAATAAAGTCTCTTGAATTTTGACTATGAAAACTTGTTACTTCTCCTTCAATGTAAGTGTAATTATAATTGCCAATTTAAGCTTAATTGTAATTATATTTGATGAGACAAAGGTATAATCATAACTGTAATTGACCTCAGAAAATGTAATTGCTTCCAACCCTGTTACCCACTGAGTTACGAACGCTGGCGTTATATATATATATATTGTGTACATATTTCATGCATTTAGTGCACATTTTCTGGAAAAAGGTTCGCCTAGAAATATTTAAATTTTAAACAAAAAATTACTAATTGGTAAAACATTGGGTTTTATTCTTCAATTTTCTATTTTAGTCACAAAAAAAAAAAGAGAAACAATATTGACAATTAGTAATTTCTTATTTTTTTGGAAATTTTATGCTTTTCGGCGAACTTTTTTCAGAAACTAATACACCATAAACAATACACCATAAACAATACACCATAAACAATACACCATAAACAATACACCATAAACGCAATAAATAAATACCATAATAAAAAGACATCAAAACACAATTCCGATGAAGAAAATTCTCCATTTTGAAACGACCAAATACAGTATTAAGGAAACCATTAACATAAAATAAACCGCCAATGTATTTACTCTGTGTGTGTGTGTGTGTATTTTTTTTTTTTTTAATGATTCACAAAGCTCCTGATGAAGAATGCAATACGACAAAAATTACAAAACAATCTAACAATTGCGACGTTTAAATACACAAAAGGGAAGACAAAAAAAGTGTGAATATTGTGGAATTTATTTATAAAAATTGACTCCATGAAATGGTCTGTTCACTTTTATTCAGTTTACCCAAAATTAAAAATGAGGATGGAAAGTACAAATAACTGTTTTTAAAACAGTTTTACATTGTAAAAATCACAGTACAAATTTGTATTGTTTTAGTCCGCCAATCTAAGAATGTTGTTCTTCACAAAATATGCAATTTTATATCTTGAAAGGCCTTAGCTCGAAAATTTGTAAAAAAACATTATCGAAAGATTGGTTCGTTTTCGTGCGCTGCACCTTTGTCTCAAAAGGGACTAGCTCTCCTCCAATCAGAAAGCATTTTTAGCATTGAGACGAATTTGACAAAATATATAAATATATGAACGACAAAACGCTTTTTGTTGTTTCTGAACAAGTGAATTTTTTAGGCCTTTCAAGATATAAGCGACGATATGTCTGTCAGTAGTACTTACGGGTTAACTCGCTAGGATAGTATAGCAAGATAGTGACTACTGCACTGACTTAGAGAAGTTATTGAAAATACTTTTTTAAATTTTAAACAATTCGGACGTTTCTAATCTAACGCCAAGTACGAACGTCGGAGGTAAATCACTGAACTGCAAATTCAGGAAGATGCCCAACTCGTACCCTTTAATTAACTATCTATGCCTTCCTAAGAATACAAACCCATACAGTAAAATTATTTACGCAAAACTTGTTGAAAGAAAGCTTCGCATCCCAAATACCAGATTCATTCTAATAATAATAATCAGTCAAGGGTGCCAGAAACTGGCACAGTGGCTTAGGCCAAACTAATGCGACCCATTGCTCTAACTCCCGCACGATTATTACCACCAGCATTATCGGGATTCGAACCTCCGACCTCAATGTCTTCACTTCGCTTATATAAGGAAACGGTGTTACCAACTGAACTGCTACACACAAACCGTACTCGGAAAAGTTTCTCTTTTAGTGATAAAAAAATTTAATTCAATTTCTTGAACAAAATTTTCGGACAAATTGGAACCGATTTAAAAAAAAACTTATTTTTTTTTAATTTTTGTTTTATTCTTTAAAAAGAATTAGGAGTCATTAATGACTTAATCATTAATGATAATAATTAATGACTTAATCATTAATGATAATAATTAATGACTTAATCATTAATGATAATAATTAATGACTTAATCATTAATGATAATAATTAATGACTTAATCATTAATGACAGGAATTAATAATGACTGATCCATTATAAATAGAACATACATCATCAGTCATTGTTTCTTATGCACAAGATACAAATGAATAATAATAATAATATTATTATTATTATTAATAATATCTGGGGTTGTTTAACTTCTTTCGTAACAGCGACAGAGGGGACCTACAGCTTGACATGGTATCCGAACCATCAACGACGAGTCGCTACATCATTTAAACTCAGAAAGGACGGTCACCCATCAAATTACCAAACAGACCCAACGTCGCTTAACTTCGCTGATCTAACAGGAAGCAGTGTTACGATGTGGACACGACGTAGCACAGATGCGAAGGGAATATTACACTTTTGCCAAAAGAAGTAGGAAAAACCTCAAAATGGCGTCGATAATTTTTTTGTGCTAATTTTATGCTAATTTACCTGTATTTACAAAGATAATGATCTTTCTAAGTACAGGTTAGGTATAGTTTCGTTAACTTAGGCTAGGTTGAGTTCGGTTGGTATAAGTAATGATGTCCTTGGTTGTTAGGTTAGGTTAGATCATTTTGTCTTGCAGTAGTTGGGACAAAATTTGGCACTATTGCAGTTGAGTACTCTCAACCCAACAAATTCAATTACATTAAAACAAAAAATTAAAAAAATATAAAGCAAACAATTCATTCTATGGGATATAATGCCCGGTTAGGTTACCTGTACGCTCTTGACGATTGGTCAGGTTATGTTGTAATATTTTTGTTAAAACTAACGAAAATTTTCGTTAGTTTTAACGAAATTATCACAACTTAACCTAACCAATCGTCAAAAGCGTACAGATGACATAACCGGGCATTTAATTAACCTAACCGGGCATTATATCCCATAGAATGAACTGTTTGCTTTATTTGTCCTTTAAATTTTTTGTTTTAATGTAATTGAATTTGTTGGGTTGGGGGTACCCAACTGCAATAGTGCCTAAAATTTGATTGGTCGGTCAAAAGGATTATCTTTCAAAGGAATACGTTAACAGCGAGAGATATTTTTGCATTATTCCAGTTACAAGTGAATTCGGGTTTGAAATCTCACGTATGGAATGCAGTTTCTTGCAGAAACGGAATGCCAATGAATTATGGCGGAAAAGCTTTTTATTTTGGGCAGTGTACACTTGCAGAAAAAAGTTCGCCTAAGAACAATTTTTAAAAGCATTAAAAAATTAGTAATTGGTAATATTCTGTTTTTCTTTGCATATTTTATTCTTTTTTCATAATTGATAAAATTTAAAGACGAAATATCAGTCATTACTGATAACTAATTTTTATGCTATCGAGAAATGTTTATCTAGGCGAACTTTTTTCCCGAAACTGTATTATTACATCATGTACGTAAATAAAAAAAAGAATTATGTAAAAAGGAGGGAACAAGGGCATGTTCCCACAAAAATGTCCCCTTTTTAAGAAAGAGCCAAAATGAAGGTCTCCGAGACTCACTTTTTCATATAAATTTTGAAGTGTGTGTGTAGTGTGTAAAATGCACGCATGTGTAATGAAGAATAGAGGAAGTGTGTGATCCAATATTTCTGAAAATGTATAAATACCGTTCCTCTCATTGTAAGAAATGTTATGATAATATGCCATCCCATACATCCCAGTTTTAAGTTATAGAACAAATGAATTGTCAAGCATACTGTATATACAGTGTGTGCGTGTAAGGGGTTCCAAAAAACTTTAGCCTCCCGCATTTGCAGCTTACATGTTTACTTATATCGAAATACTTTTTAGTGATTAAAAAAATATATAAAATTCTTTCTTTATTGCAGGTATTAAAATTACTCTAGCTGATAAAGTGATAATATAATGGCTTCTCAATTAATTGGTGATTCGGAGAGGCAACGTGTGATAGATCGCGTACGAGCAATAACATTTCGGGAAGCTCGTGACAGCGCCGGCCTTAGGATATTTCGGGCCCTGTGCAGAGTATACTGTACGGGCCCCCCATGACACAAGTCAAATTGTTTTTCATTGCTAATCATTTTATTTTAGTAGATTGTTAACAAGTACAAGAAGTAAAGGATCTTTTCCGTTTGACTGCCGCCATTGAAACATAAGAGGTGAGTGCCCCCAGCCTTCTTTACTTAGCCTTATAAGGCTAACTAACGAAAATATCACGACCTAACCTAACCAATCGTTAGGTCAACTGTACGACCTTGACGATTGGTTAGGTTAGGTCGTGATATTTTTGTTAGTTAGCCTTATAAAGCTAACTAAAGAAGGCTGGAGTTTAATTACGTTTCAATGACGGCAGTCAAACGGAAAAGATCCGAAGTAAAATGTAACTATACAAGTGCACCTGTAACAGAATACCAACAGACCAACAGCCTTTACTATTATTACTATTTATTACTTTATTATTATCAAATATTTAAACTATCATAAGAGGTTTCAACCAGCGCCGGCCTTAGGATATTTAATTAGGAATAGGATAATTCAATTTAATTAGGATATTCAACAAAAGTAAATACACAAAATAAAGTTTGTAAATATACAAAAAAGAAAATAACTTAATCAACTACAAATGAATATTTGGCAATTGTAATATAAGAATACTAAAACATAAAAGAATTAACTAGATTTAATAAAAATTTATTTTTTGTCATTTATAGCTTAAATATTCAATGCAATCATTAAGGTCATGATGGATCGGTGATCTGAAAATAAAAAAATAAATTACATTAATTTACACCAATTTTGGCACTCTGACGTCGATGGTAAATTTCTGTGAAATTTTCGGGCCCCCCTAAGTTGCGGGCCCTGTGTGACCGCACGGTTCGCACACCCCTAAGGCCGGCACTGCTCGTGATGCTGGAGCCACCTTTATAACACGTTCATGGGTTGCCAAAAAGTTACGAAGAAGTGAGGACTTCGTCAAAAGAAATTGGAATAAAACTTTGGATGAATGTGAAATGGATACAACCAAATCTGGGCGCCCAAATTTGCCACTCTCTCAGGAAACAAAGGACATCATTGAAAGCGGTACGCGTAAGCGGAAAAACAGCTGTGCTAAACTTTCTAGAGAGATCGAAGTGTTGAGAGGAAAGATCGTTAGCGGTGAGATCATTCGACTGTACCGTCATAGGCAAGGTTTAAAGCCTTGGCATGAACTTCCAAAGCCAAGAAAAACTCAACTTAACATCGATGACAGAATGTGGTTTGCCCATTATCTTGAAGATTGGGATGTGGATGATTTCATGCATTTAGCTGTCTCCGATGAATTTTTTGTTTACGTAACACGTCGGCCTAACTACCAAAATGATCGAGTGTGGGCCACAACACCAGATGAAATCGATGACAGTGAACATTATCGCGAATTATTAAAAAGTCCAGACTGTGTTGGTGTGTTTGTTTTGTTCACTGCAAAGAAGCTCATGTGGGTGCTGAAGCCAAATGGTCAGAGTTGGGATGGACATTATTTTCGTGATATTATTCTATCCCAGCATGTCATTCCTTTTCTAAGAAACCCAAACAATGTTATGGATGTCGATCAGGTCACACTTCTGCACGATAAGGCCCCCTGCTTTAAGGCATTAGCCATTCAATAGTTGTTGCGGAACCATGAGATCGATTTCTTTGGAAATGAAGAATGGCCAGGAAATTCTCCTGACCTGAACGTCTGTGAACACATTGGATCATTTATAAAGGACAAGGTTGAATGTCTCTTGTTTCAAGAACCTGCAGCAAATCGATTTTCGAAGGATACAATGACGCAACACATTGAAACTGTTTTAGCAAATTTGCGTAACGATCAAGATCTATTAACGTCACTTTTGGCAAGCTACCCAAAGCGAATTCAGGCTGTCTTGGAAGCCAATGGCGGGAACACCAATTTTAATTGTTTCTCATTAAATGCAGGATTAAATTCTCTTTTGTAAGGTATGTTTAGTTTTACTGTACCTCTAATGGTTTAGGCCATGGGCGGGGGGGGGGGGGGGGCTAAGGTTTATTGGAACCCCGTATATACACCCTACCTTACAAAGGTTCCGCGCGATGATTCCTCATTTCGCGAAGGTCAAGCTTGTCGTCCCTCCTCTCGAGTTGGACTGGTAAAGTAGTGAGTTGGTTTCTTGTGCTCTCCACCTCACATAGCCAGGTACGCCCGGCTCATCGGGGATTGTTCTGAGCCAGCCGTCTAATCTTCTTTTGAAGATGTCCACTGCAACTCCCTTCGTGTTTCTTAGGTCTTTGGGCAGCTGATTAAACAGTTTTGGTCCTCTCACAACAAAACTATTTTCTTTCAGGGTTAAGGATGTTCCCTGTCTCGCCTTTAATTTGGGAATACGACACAGTCTACGGTTTCTACTTTGCACCGTTGTTTGGGGAGTTACGGGGTTCAGAGTAAGATTAGGGACTAGTTTCTCCATTATTTTCCAAGTGTAAATAATGGTGTATCTTCTCTTCTCCTTTCCAGTGAATATAGGTCTAGTTCGCGCAACCTTTCCCAGTAATTTAGTTCTTTGCACCCGTTGATCTTGGCTGTGAAGCTTCTCTGGATCCCTTCCAGCTGTCTAATGTCTTCTTTTTTATATGAGGATGTTAGGACCGAGCAGTATTCCAATTTGGGCATGATCAGGGTTTTCAGTAGAGGAATCATTACATTCTTATCCCTTCGTTTAAAAGTTCTCAATATCTGCCCCGTTATTCTCTTTGCTCTGTTTACTGCCATCTTATTTTGTGTTTCAAATTTCGCATCATCTGTCATTACAACCCCTAAATCTTTTGCTCTAGAATTTCTCTGAATTTTCTGTCCATTTGGGGTATAATATTCCATGGATTTTAGGTCTTCTCTTTTCCCCTACCGTTACAACCGAAACTCCTGTGTTAAACTTCATATTGTTGTCTTCCGTCCACTTGTAGATTTTGTTTATGTCGGTTTGTAGAGATACTATATCTTCTAGGTTTCTTATTTTTCTACTGATCTTTGTGTCATCCGCAAAGGATGTTACTGTGCTGTCTCTGGTAACGTCCTCATCTATGTCAGTTAGCATGATTATGAAGAGTAGTGGAGCTAATACTGTTCCTTGTGGTCCTGAGCTGAGGACCTCTGATTCCGATGAAGATACTCCTTGTATTGTAACGACTTGCCGCCGCTCACACTAAGGAAATTATATCATATATCCATTTCCCTACTTTTCCCTGTTATTCCCATATATTTCAGTTTATGTATTATGATTCCATGGTCACACTTGTCGAACGCTTTAGCAAAGTCTGTGTATAGTAAATCATAGTTTTCATTACCTTCAAGTGCATCAATAATGTTGTAGTGTTCCATTAGTTGTGATAGGCATGATCTGCCTGACCGAAACCCGTGTTGGTTATCATTGAATTTTTTCTGAGTTTCCAAAAAGTCATAGATTTTCTGTCTAACTATTCTTTCAAACATTTTAGTGAGATGAGATATAAACGACACTGGCCTATAGTTTTTGGCCTCGGATCGATCTCCTCCTTTATATATTGGGACTATGTTCGCGCTCTTCAGGATACCCGGTATTTCTCCCGTGTCTAGTGATCGTCTCCATATCCAGTATAGGAGGCTCAGCGACTGCATTCTTGCAGTTTTTGATCAGTGTGGCATTCCATTTATCCGGTCCTGCCGCTGAATATATAACATTAGCGGCAATAATCGAAATCAGGCATTAACATAATGCCTAGGCAATAAGATAGAAGCTAAGAATGCATATAGCATGTTACAATGGTTACTTTCACTGTTTAGGTTATGTTAGGTCAGGTTAGGTTATATTTATTATTATTATAAATATATAAATAGGCATTATTATATTTATGATATGCATTCTTAGCTTTCCGCTTAATGCAGGTATATATATCTATATATATATATATATATATATATATATATATATATATATATTGGAGGGAACCGGGAACCACTCTTCAGGAAGACGGAAATTTTTATTTCTTAACAGCAATACAGTTTCGGCTCCTCGTGAGCCCTTCTCATTATCATTTGAAAAGCGCTCGCGAGGAGCCGAAACTGTATTGGTGTTAAATAAAAATTTACGTCTTCCTGAAGAGTGATTTCCTTCTCCATGCTTCGTCGCGACAGTGCGCTATTTCACATCATCTATGCGCTTCGATGGTGTAGTGATTAGCGTCGCCGACTACGAATCTGTCGGCCCCAGGTTCGAGACCCGATGAAGGAAGGCGGTGCGCAACAAAACCCAGCTGTTCATCCTTCCACACAATAAAGAAAGTGATTGGTAGATAAATGGGTAGCCTAGTGGTTAAGACCCTGGAGTGCTGGTGGGGCGTGGTTCGGATTCCACGTTAAACTGTAGGTCTAAGGTGGAATGAAAAGCTTGACCTTCGTCAGAATGAACAATTCGTGCGGAAGCTAACCAAAGGTATGAGAGAGAGAGAGAGAGAGAGAGAGAGAGAGAGAGAGAGAGAGAGAGAGAGAGAGAGAGAGAGAGAGAGAGAGAGCCTCTATAAGCCTATACTGTAAAGTTTAATTGATCCATACAGAATATCCCAATTACAAATTTAATTGTTCCATTTGTTGAACCAATCATGGAGCGATTTATTGGCAAAACGAATGGTTCATCATAGTAATGGTTCGAACATCTTTCCTTTCTGGACTGATTATGAACCAGTTACAAACATCGGCATAAAAAAAATATATACTTGGTTCAAAATTGGTCCAGAAAAGGAAGATGTTCGAACGGTTTTTATGATAAACCAATTTTTTAATTTTTTTTTTACCAAGAAATCGTTCCATAATGAATTCATTTGAATTCTTAATTTCGATGGTCTGTATGGATCAATTATGGATCAATTATGGATCAATTATGCCTCAATTAAACTTTACAGTGTAATTATTATTATTATTAAACGAATTTCTAAGAAAAAATCGGAGAACATTTTTACCTGGATACAATTTCTATTCTTTTTATTTTGTACTTAGAGCAGTTGACAGTCATTTTAATACAATTTTCAATTTTTTTTTAAGCAAAAATAGTTTATCTATTTGTATGGTATTTAGTCAATTAGAGGGGACAGATTATATATATATATATACACATATACATTTTAACTGCAAACAACACAGTATAATTAATGTAAAGAACGACGCTTGTGTAGAAGAACGTTCCGCACAAGATGAGGAGGGAGAACGAACAAATGAAAAATGAGGTAACCACCCGGGAATCGAACCCGGGATCTTCCAATTGCCGGTCAGATATGCTATCCACTACACCATGGGCCTCGATTAATCAGAAGTCGTAATTCATTTGTTCGTTCTCCCTCATCTTGTGCGGAACGTTCTTCTACACAAGCGTCGTTCTTTACTATATATATATATATATATATATATATATATATATATATATATATATATATAAACAGTCACTGCCAACAACCACTGACTGACCAGCGAGATGTCTTCACATTACACGTAATAAAATGGTTTAGAAGTAAATAGTATGAAGAACAAACGAGTTCCCCGTTTCTAATAAAAACGACCCTCTACACACACACACACACACACACACACACACACACACACACACACACACACACATATACAACCCAAACCATGCGGGACCAATTTAGAGCGGTAAGATCCTGTTTATTTCACTTATTAGACCACCAAGGGAGATTTTTAGGGAGCATTGTGAAAAAAAAAAAAAAAAAAAAATAAACTAAGGTTATAGATCACTGTCGAAGCCTTTTTAAAGATGATGATGGAATAAGTGTATAAAATCGAAGGAAATATATGTTTCTTGGATAATTACACTATATTTGCTTCAAATATTTTTCCTTCGGGGGTGTGGAAGGGGGGTCAAAGCTCACGCAGTAAGTATATCTAGTGGTTCATGAAGAAGCGTGAAGTGTCATGAATCCTCACTTTTGTGCCGCGAGTAGCAGTGTTGGTTCCCTCGCTATTCATCATAATTATTGCTACGGATATAGACGATAATCTATAGAAGATAGTATATAGTGTCAACAATGACAAATACAGTATATACGCACATCTCATTGTTGAAATGGGTTCAACAGAACAATATGAAACTCTCAGGCAGCAGATTCCATAAATATGATGATAACCACCACAATAACTACGAGACAGTTATGAAACGAGTGATCATCAATAAAGCGTAAGAAAATCGCGGGTTGTACGTAGAAATTAGGAAGTAAAGATGTCAATGAACAAAGAGTTCAAACTACAAAGGAGACATTGCTGCAATAAGTTAATTTATAAGAGGCTAAGTGGAGGAACAAGCATGAATCATGCAATAATCCAAAACGTTCTCTCTCTCTCTCCATATTCATTTTGGAGTTGAAAAAAGAAGTTGATAATGTGAAATTTATTTCTATTTACACCGATGCTTCGAACCATAAAGAAGTCATAATGACGCGTATAATAGAAGAGTTTTACCAGTAATTGGTTACTGCTCAGCTATATTGGAACTCGAGAGTCTCCAAAAAGTGAAGAACAGGAGAGACAGAAATCCTTAAAAAGAACTTTTACAACCCAAGAATGGAACACTGTTAGTAGCGACTAAAATCTCCGAAGGTTTACACTCCGAGTCCGCTGTGTCTACTTCATAAATGAGATTATAAATGAACTGTACTCTGGACGTAGTTTTAGTAGACTAGAAGTATATTGAAAGTAATATGAAATTATGTCTATAATCACGAAATGTATACTTTGTTATTTTTTTTTAAATTTCAGAAAACGATTTTTGTCAAAAAGCAAAATGTTTGATCAACTACGTTTGGTTCGAACGAAAGTATTCAAAAGTGTTCAAGAGTATTTAGGCTCATTTACAATGGTGCTCATAAATATTCGTTCAGAGAAATAGTTCAGTTATATTCGTCCTTACCTTTTTCAACATTTAGAGAATAGTTATGAAAAGTTTACTGTTCATCTGGAAAAAATTAACAAATAAAAAAATTAATTCAACAACATGTACTGTAAAATATTAAAGAATTTGAGGAAAATTTAAAAAAAGTTAAAATGCAAAAGTTTTCGTACATTTATTTACAAAATTACTTAATATTTTGTGTCCACTTTTTTGTTTGAATGACTTTAATGATTCATTTTGGGTATTTTTCTACGAGGTTTCGACATCTCTCAGTAGAAATTTTAACCCATTCTTCTAAAGAAAATTATTGCAATTCATTCAGATTCGAAAGGTTTCTCTCTTTCGGACACCTTTTTTCAAATCAAACCATAAATTCTCGATTAAATTGAGATCTGAACTTTGACTCGGCTACTCGAGAAGCTTGAAATTCTTTTGTTGAAACTATTTCATGGTGCTCTTACTTTTTTGTTTTGGATCATTATCTTGTTGCAGTACTCAATTGCGACCCATTCGCAACTGCCGAGCTGAAAGCAATACATTTTCTTCTAAAATTTCCTGACATTTCTTCGAATTCAAGATTCCATTGATAATGACGAGCTTTCCTGGGCCAGAAGCACTAAAGCATCTCGAAAGAAATAAACTACCACCACCATGTTCGACCGTAAGATGTTTTTTTCCTCGAATATAGTATTGGATTTTCGCCAAACATACCTTTCCTCGTTGTTCCAGAATAATTCCATTTTGGTTTCGTCTGTCCAGAGAACCTTCTTCTTTCTCTGCCCTTTTCGTGGCAGAGATTTTCTTCTTGCAATTCTTCCATGCAGCTGTTCTTTCTCGATGTACGACGTATAAGTAGAGGGATGTACATCGATTTTAAACATTCTTAATGTTTGGCAAATATCACCCGCAGTTACTCGTGAATTCGCAGCAGTCATTTTTTCAATCCGTCTAGCTGTACGTTCTGAAATCTTGTAAGTTGTCCACACTTTGGTAGATTGGTTGATTGTTCCAAACCCTTTCCCATTTCTTTATAACTGCAGCGACCGTCGTAAATGGAATTCGAAATTGTTCTCCTATCTTCCTACAACTCTCTCCAGACGCGTGTGCAGCAATAACAGATCTCTTAAGATCTGTAGGCAGCTCTTTACCACGACGACCCATTGCTTACTAATGGTTTGTACAGTCATCCGTCTTCCATGAAGATTCACAGAGAAAATTCTAGAATTCAGAACTGCCAACAGTCTCTAATCAATAAATAGCCAGCGAACTACTAATAAAAATTTTAAATTCTTCCAAGCCTAAGGTGGACAGACAAAGTATGAAATAATTTTGTAAATAAATGTACGAAAACTTTTGCATTTTATATGATGGAATTAAACTAATATTTTTATTTGCTAAGTTTTTCCAAACGAACGATAAACTTCTCATAACTATCCTATGCACGATACAAAAAATAACGAATACAACTGAAATATTTCTCTGTACGAATACTTATCAGCGCTTACAGTATACAGAGGACAGGATTTGAGATGGCACAATTCCCAGGACGCTGCGAACACTGCATACATGTATAAAAAGTACCTGCTTGAAAATTCATTAAAAATTATGCAAAATCTGTCGAAAATCCTAAAAACGAAACAACATTCTGAAAACCGAAAATGGAGGCTGAAGACTGCTTTCCTAAAGCAAGAGAGAGAGGATGGTGTGGTTTGAAAGAACGAGGAATTTTTGCTATAGGGCCAAAATTATTTAGCATTCCTGTGCAATTGTTAGGTCTCCAACACCAGTGTGTGTGTGTATAAATGACATAAATACTGAAGTTAGTCGCACATGTGTGAATTTGGTCGTAATTATTTTTTACCCAGTAGGTCGAACATGTTCCATATTTGATATTTCAAATTTTTTAATCAGTTTCGCTTGTAAAAGTGATTAAAAAACGGGGGGGGGGGGTCTAGAAGAAAGTTTAGAGAAAGCGCTTTTTTACCATATATAATGATTATTTTTTTCAAATTTCACCCGCGTTAAAATTTTAATTGATAAAACGAAGTCAAATAAGTCGTCTGTTATGCTTCCTCAGACTTTACGTACACCCTCATTTGTTTTAGGTTAGGTTAGGTTAAGTGAACCTGACTTAACCTAGCGCAACCTAAACTCAAAAAAAGTATGTCAGACAAGAATAAAAAAACTTGCTTACAAAGTTTGACGAAACTGGTAAATTCGTGTGTGTGTATATATATATATATATATATATATATATGTGTTAAACACACCCATTCTGAGTTTGTGTATATATATATATATATATATATATATATATATATATATATATATATATATATATATATATAAGAAGTAAATAGACAGCCCAGATTTTGCTGTAACAATTTGGCGTAAAAGATTCAACAATTCTGATCGTGTTGCTGTTTTTTTTGGGCTTTTTATGTAAAGTCTTGTCTAGTATTGCCCACACGTGTTCTATGGGGTTCATGTCAGGGGACTGACTCGGGCAAGGAAGTCGTTTGATACCATTTCGCTCCTCCCATTCTTTCGTCTTTTTTGCAGTGTGGCATGGGGCTCCATCTTCCATGAACAGGCAGCTGTCTTTTTCAATTTGACCACTTGAGAATATTGGCATAAGTCCTTCTTCAAGGATAGAAATGTAGGAAACGAATATTAGTCATAATAATGGCAAAAAATTTGGATGCATACATTTTACCATAAAATTAAGGGTGTCTATTTACTTCTTGCATGTCTCTGTATATATATATATGATCAACCATACGTATGGTCAAGTTAAACAGGCTAGGATGAGAGCCTTAAAAAAACAAACCCTCTCCTCCATCAAATTCCCACAAACGAAGAAGGGTAACGCTTTTAAAGGGTCGATGTAAAGCGACCAATATTAACACACATTCGCTTGTTTAAAAAAAAAAAAAAAAAAAAAAAAAAAATTTGAAACTTTAAATCCTTCCTTCAATTCACAAAAGTGTGATAAAAAAAGATGAAAAAAAAAGGTATTTACAATCTCTCATTTATTCACCTTTTCTCTCTCTTTTATCTCTTTTATCACTTCTCTCTCTCTCTCTCTCTCTCTCTCTCTCTCTCTATTTTCCGCTTTCGTTTTCGGCTTTTTCGTCGCTAGAGAACTCATTTCGCCAAATTACACACCTAATTTCTTTTCAAATTTGGAAATTAAAACGAATCGAGAATAAACGGTTTTATCATTTAAGAAAATACAGTTATTATAAATAACTAATATATATATATATATATATATTTTTTTATTTTATTTCGAAATAATAAATTATAAAGTAGGACATTTTATATGATATAAATTAAGTTTGTTTAGAGTTCGAACTCGCTCTAAAATTATTAATATATAGTTGAGTTTAATGACCTCCTTAATATAATACCTATTTGACATCATAAAATAAATAAAAATTGTATAACTATATTTTATATATATATATATATATAATGTTATGTTATATAGCCACAAGGAAAATATGTTATAATTCTTCCTCAGGGAATAAGTAAAAATAGTCGGAAGGTTTTTTTTCCTTGTGGATATATTTTTCATATATTTAAAATTATTGTTAGTTCACGCGTTTAGCTGTAAAAGTGTGTGTTTGTGTGTGTGTCTTATCTACTGGATCGCGACACTCTTGAGGATACACACACAGCCTATCGCTACACGAACGTGCGTATCACGACGTTACCAGTGTCATGGTGGTTTATCTTTATAAATGCTATCATGAAAAAAGTTAGGTTAGGTAAAATTTGCTTAAAATTATTACGTTTTCTTAGATTGGGTAAATGTCGCGGTTTTGTAGGATAGCCAAGCGCGCGCGTGAGAGAGAGAGAGAGAGAGAGACCATGAAATTGTATGTCGAATTCGGTTAAAAAAAGAAAAACAAAAAAAAAACCCTCCTTATTTGAAAGCATAAACGAAACTGACCATTATTTCAATAGAACAAATCCATCCCTCTCAATCTCCACCCGTTTCCATTCCCCATTTCCTACATCAAAAAGCTAGGGGGGTGGGGGGTAACCTATCCTTCTCTCCCCCCCCACCCCACCCTATACCTTTCCTTCAGGGGGGAAAAGTGAGGTTGGTAACTATACGAAGTTATCATTAAAGGTTCCCATTATAAGAGAAATGTCACAACCTGTCCAAGATCAAGAAAGGCTTTTGAAAAATCTCGATTTCGGAGACACAGGCCTATCTATATACGCAAGGACAGCCTCCTTTCAATAGTAGACAATAGTAGACAATAGTAGAAGAGGCTAAAGAGAAAAGAATAATGCTCTCATTTAAAGTAGATTAACAAAAGCGCAGTTAAGGATATTCTTTTTACCTTTGTTTTCGGGTTGTCAGTATATATATATAAATGAATGAACTCAGAATGGTTTTCTGAGGAAAAACTATAGTAGTTGTCATTTACCATTACTTATTCGGACTATAGTGGATTTAATTATCCTAGAAGAGTTCCTTCTTCCATGCACAGTCTGTGTGTATTTTATATATATATATATATATATAATATATTATATATATATATATATATGCCCCTCGGTGGTGTAATGGTTAGCGTCGCTGACTACGAAACCATCGGCCCCGGTTCGAGACCCGACGGCAGCCGGCGCGCAGCAAAACCCAGCTGTTCATCCTTCCACACAATAAAGAAAGTGGTTGGTAGATAAATGGGTACCCTAGGTGGCCTAGTGGTTAAGACGCTGGGCTGCTGATGGGGCGTGGTTCGGATTCCATGTTAAACTGTAGGTCTAAGGTGGAGTGAAAAGCTTGACCTTCGTCAGAATGAACAATTCGGGCGGAAGCTAACCCAAGGTTACTAAAGGTATATATATATATATATATGCTGCACACCCACGAGGAAAAATGAATGGTGTGCATCATTTATTTATTTATTTCACGTTTAATATATATATATTTCACCTCGGTGGTGCAGTGGTTAACATCGTTGATTACAATCCACCAGCCCTGGCTTCGATTCCCGGTGAAGGCAGGTGGCGCTCAGCTCACCCAAATGTTCATCCTTCAATATAAAAAAATAATAAAAAATGGTTGGTACAGTCTACCCTGGAGAGCCTAGCAGTTAAGACGCTGGGCTACTGATCGGGAGGTCGTAAAATCGAGTTTGGGCGAGGACTGTAATTTCTGACTTCCCTGGTGGGTCATATCTCGGATTCCGCGTTAAGTTGTAGGTCTAAAGTGGGGCAACAAGCTTCACTTTCGTTAGAATGAACAATTCGGGTGAAAGCAAAAGTAAGATATATATATACACAGTATATATATATATATATACATATATATATATATATATATATATATGCATCATAACCTTTGGTTAGCTTCCGCCCGAATTGCTCATTCTGACGAAGGTCAAGCTTTTCACTCCACCTTAGACCTACAGTTTAACGTGGAATCCGAACCACGTCCCACCAGCAGCCCAGCGTCTTAACTACTAGGTCACCCAGGGTACCCATT
>JAJOZX010005594.1:212500-290000 GCA_023014485.1 Bathynomus jamesi
CTAATGGTAACAATACTGCGTCCCATATAAGGGAACTGCATGGTTGGTAAGCGAAGGTCACTAATATATGCGAGGTTACTGGAGTCATTAATACAGTGAAATATATTTTTGTATCGTCACCAGCAAAGAAAATAATATTTTGACATTGTAACAGATATTAAGTAAACATTATATGGTCACAAAAATGTGGTCACATAAAAAGAAGCGCTTTCTTTTAGGGATCAAAGTGACTGTTAACATATGACAACCTCACACGATACGTTTCGTGACTTATCACAAAAGTGTCACGTGAAATGAGCCACGGACCATATATGGGTACAATTCACTGGCACCATTACGAGTGCCACAGAAAGTGTTAAAAAAAGTTCCATTTAATGAGTACCTACAGATCAATTTTACCAAATTATTATATATATATATATATATATATATATATATATATATATATATATATATATATATATATATATAAGCAAACAACCACAAGGAAAAGGAAACACAAAGTCCGAGCGCTTTCGTGATATATTCACATTATCAAGGAAGAACAGAAAATAGGTATATATATATATATATATATTCACACACACACACACCTTTAGTTTTGCTTCCGCCGGAATTGTTCATTCTGACGAAGGTCAAGCTTTTCGCTTCACCTTAGACCTACAGTTTAACGTGGAATCCGAACCACGCCCGACTAGCAGCCCAGCGTCTTAACCACTAGGCTACCCAGGGCACCCATTTATCTACTAAACCACTTTCTTTATTGTGTGGAAGGATGAACAGCTGGGTTTTGCTGCGCGCTGCCTGCCGTCACCGGGTCTGGTTCCTGGTGCCGATGGATTCGTAGTCAGTGACACTAACCACTACACCACCGAGGCATATATATATATATATATTATTCATCGATGCATTCATAGTTTAGGGTGAAGTATGAAGAGTTAAGCATCTTTTCACATGGCGCAGGGGTTCCAAAATTGGGGTACGCGGCATCCTGCTTTGGAACCAACTTTCACATGAAGAAGTACTCTCAAAAAACGATATAGCGGCTACACCATCTTCTGAGCAATTTTGAGTAAGGGGGTCGTACGGGGCACTTGCCGAAGCCATCAATGGGTACAGCTGAAAAAAAGTTGGAAACCCTGACATAGAGCATCATTCCGCCCATACGCTCATAATATATATACATACAGGGTGTTTCAGGTCGACCATAGAAATATGGAAATTCGGAAGTTACGGAATTACTATGACAAACTTCAAATACCAAATGCAAACTACAAATTCCGGCAATTTCCATATTTCTAGGGTCGACCTGAAACACCGTGTGTGTGTGTGTGTGTGTGTGTGTATATATATATATATATATATATATATATATATATATATATATAAGCAGACAACCACAGGGAAAAGGAAAAAGAAACACGAAATCCGAGCGCTTTCGTGATATATTCACATCTTCAGGGACAAGTAAGAAATATTTCTTTCTTGTCCCTGAAGATGTGAATATATCACGAAAGCGCTCGGATTTCGTGTTTCTTTTTCCTTTTCCCTGTGGTTCTTTGCTTATTAATAAAATCACGTGTTAGTCTGTGATTTTACTGCTTATATCAGGTCATCCCATAAGTAATGTTGTTTTTTATGATAGATTAAGTTTAAACTAGTCCTACTCGGTTTAAGCATAAATTTTCCGAGGTTATATCTAAGGAGATCTATCGTGTTTCGCTACATACTTTACAGACCTTGACCAGTGAAGACGTGGTTTTTGCTTTATGTGAACCCCTCAAACACGGCGGTATCAGAAGAGCATATCAGGCATATAATGCTTTACGAGTTCAAAAAAGGGAATAGTGCTACTGAAGCAACGCGAAACATTCAGGACGTTTATGGCAACGATATTCTGCATGTGAAGAAATGTCAAAGATGGTTTCAAAAGTTTAGGAATGGTGACTGCTGTTTGACAGATGCAGCACGCTCTGGACGCCCTGCTGAGTTTGATGATGACCTGCTTAGCCGCACTTGAAGAAGACTGTTCAAAAAACTCTCGAAGAATTGGCCCAGAAACTCAATTCATCCCCGTCCACCATCCATCGACATTTGCAACAACTCGGGAAAGTGCCTAAGATAGGAAAATGGGTGCCACATGAATTGTCGTTCGACATTCTGAGGGTGCGGATAAACATTAGCACAGCTCTTCATTCCCGTGAACTCCAAGATCCGTTTTGGCACCGCTTAGTGACTGGTAATGAAAAGTGGATACTGTGCCAGAATGTTAAGCGTCGTCGACAGTGGGTTTGTGCAGGAGAACCAGCGACACCACAGCCAAAACCAAATCTTCACCCTCGGAAGGTGTTGCTTAGTGTTTGGTGGGATAAAGGTGGTGTAATACACTTTGAAACCTTACCACACAACCAAACAATCACCGTTCAAGTCTACTGTCAACAACTGGATCGATTGAACACTGCACTAAAAGAAAAGAGACCTTCTTTGGTTAATCGGAAAGGAATCGTGTTCCACCACGACAACGCACGTCCTCATACCGCTCGGATCACTTCCACAAAAATTGAGCAGCTTGGGTGGGAAAAACTTCCACATCCTCCAGACCTTGCGCCTTCAGATTATCATCTCTTCAGGAGTCTGCAAAACTATTTTGACGAGAAACAGTATACTTCTTTAAATGACCTGCACACCAGTCTTTGTAAGTTTTTTGCCTCAAAACTGCCTGAATTTTATAAACATGGCATTGAAAAGCTTGTAGGACGTTGGCAGCGTGTCATTGATTCCGATGGAAAATATATACTAGATTAAAAAGTTTCAGTTGAGTTTTTTTTTTGTTCTTCAAATTCCGATCTAAAAAACAACATTACTTATGGGATGACCTGATATATATATATATATATATATATATATATATATATATATGTTTCGATAAAACTTATTAGTATACAGTCCGGCTATATAAAGTGTATACCTTTAAGCGTGTATACTCGCAATGCGTATTAAACGAGGACCACGTGTACATTTATCGGAAAAAAGTTTGCCAAGAAAAAATTTATAAAAAGCATAAAAAATTACCAATTGGTAATATGTTTTTCTTTGTCTATTTTATTTCTTTATTTATTTTGTGACTGTAATCAAAATTTTTTTAAACGAAACCCAATCACTTTTTTACGCTTTTTGGAACTTCACATTTGTAGACGAACTTCTTTCCGAAATTGTATACAGTATACAGGGAATGGAAGAATAAAACTGTTGAACTTTGAAACTGGAGATCATAATCATAATGGTATCGCGTTTGTGGAGGAGATTGTGAAAATAAATTGCTGAAAGTTAAGTACACACGAGTATATGAGTAATAATATTCATCATGATTCCAGTTTTTAACAAACACACAAACACACACACACACACACACACACACACACACACATTTCCTATATATATATATTTCCTCAGCTGTAATAGTATGGAAATTAGCTATAGACCCATTTCATTTAAAAGAAGAAAGAGATGCTATTTTTAAATCCTAAATTTGTAAAGGGTAAAGGGAACACGAACATAAAACTTATTTGGTCGAGTGGTGCTACACAAGGTTTACTCCGGTGGATTAAGATAGTGGATAAATCTTAAATATTTAACCTAATAAAGGGTCATCTGCTCCTATTATAATTCTACTGGTTTAAGGGATGTTAATACAGGGTGAACCAAAAGTTCCAATCGGTTATAATTAAAGTGAAAATACAAATCAAACAAAGTAAAAAGTTTAAAATAAGTTTAGAAATATTTACTGATTATTTTTAAAAAAAATTTAAACCGCTAGATGGATTTTTGCTTTAATTATAACCGATTGGGACTTATGGGCCACTCTGTAGATTAAGTTTAATTTTGAAAGAAAGGTTTCACTGTTTTACACAAAGCATTGCTCTATCCATACACTCATTTGGGATACGAGCAACTCGTAACATCATCGTCAAATACACAGAGAGTCAACGTACGTACAAGGCTTCCCCCTACGTGGTTCATCACCAGTGGAAGCAACAATGCTCCGAGTTATCATAATCAATGTGTTGTCAAGTTCATAACCATTTACGTGTCTGTGTCGTACGTAGTTCGCATTGCGGACATTCCTGGTTCTAAAGGTCCGGGTGCATGATTCATCAGGAGCAAAATGAACGACGAGTTTGTGTTTCTTCCCCAAGGCGACACAAATGCACCGGTTTCTATATTAAATTGCTTTGGAAGAATGTTAATCTTCAAGGATCTGTTTTACACTTTATTTGTATACTTACTAAAAACAGTTCATCAGGGTTAGTACTTCAGCCCCTACTCCAAGGTAGAGTAGTATATCGTATACCTTGTTCGCTATATATGTCATTACCCCGCATGCGTGGTTGCCATAGGAACCAATAATTTAATATAAAATTTATTCCATTTTACTCCCGTTTACCCTGAAGATGTGAATATATCACGAAAGCGCTCGGATTTCGTTTCTTTTTCCTTTTCCCTGTGGTCCTTTGCTTATTAATAAGATCACGTGTTATTCTGTGACTTTACTGCATATATCAGGTCATCCCATAAGTAATGTGGTATGGACCCGCACCATTACCACTTAGTAACTAAACCGCACCATACCAGTTAAGGGTTAAATCCGATTATACATTAATTACTTCCAAATTATAGACTCGCAATATTGCAATGTCGCACACAGTTATAACGGGTGCGGCAAAAATAACGCCCTTTTTAGTTTATTCTCTTTTATTGAAGGAAATAAATCAATTACAGCATTTTAAGAAATAATAAGGTTTTTAAGAAAAATACAGCATTTTAAGAAAAATAATAAGTACTTTCTCAGTAAAAACTAAAAAATAACAAAATGATACAATATAAAACTAAAAAATTATACTGTATAAAACTATAAAGATACAATTATTAAAAGGGCGTTACTTTTGCCGCACCTGTGTGTATAAGCAATTGCAAACTTACTATTAGCCATATTATCTATTGAAAAAGCAAACTGATTTATCTGTAATTTATAATTCGTAGAGATACGACATTACTATTTCTGTTTACAGTAGTTTGTGTACTGTAATTTAATTACATACAGTTCAATATTATATAAGCGTAAAATGAAAGAACTTACATTTGAATTATTTTAACTGTAAACTGTATAATAGATTGACAGTAGTACAGTTTCTACGTGGGATTTTGAGCTATATAATTTATAGTATAACATATACGGCATATATTACAATTTATATCTGTTACAGAAAAAAGTGTGTGTGTATATATATATACATATACACACACACACTATTTATTTGCTGTACGTTTTTTAGACTAGAAAAATTAATTTAAAAAAATAGTTACAGCTCAAATTTCAGAAAATATATTGTGGTTTTCGCCAACTTTAAATTTTAGGGGTAACTATTATAAAGAGATCCTTTCAGCTATATATATATATTTTTTTTTTTTCAATATCTATACTGTATCTCTATTTATTGGTTTGTCTATCAATATCTATTATTTAGTGTGTGGATTTAGGAATAATAAGATTTAACAAAATACAATTTAGGTTTGTTAATTATAATAACATATTAAATCTATATAGCAAAAACCTAACTAAAACCCCCAGGAATTCACACCAAGATCTTCCTATTTGACTTAAATTTTGTATACTTTCAGGAAAAAAGTTCACCAAGAAAAATTTTTCTAAAAAGGCACAAAAATTATTAATTGATACTAGAAATAGTTATTTTTCTTAAACACTTTTTTTAAAATTTTTTAGTGACAACAATAAAATTTAAAAAACAACACCCAATTAGTAAGTTTTTCGTGCTTTTAGAAAATTTTGAGTTTGCTAGTCGGAAACCTTTCCCAAAAATGTACATCAAAACACGCGATTATATACGCATGCAATATTTATTCTACATTTTTCACGATAACGAAAATAACGTGCGTACTAAAACTCAAATTATTCATTATTAAAAAAAAAAAATGAATATGGCACCACCGCACCTTACGATAGACTTCTTTCACAATTTTGTAAACAATGGTATATGGTTACACATGAATTTCATGGTCAGGATTTTTCATGATAAATTGGTTGGCGTAAAATTTCCATACATGGAAAACTTGTGGACTAAAATCACCACAAGATTTTTAGTTCTTCATATATTATACAGGGCTATTCAAAATGATTCACCTGATTTCAAATGAGAATATTTTTTAATGTTACAATACAGTGATTTGTGATACATCAACCAAAAGAAAAACTGTCCAAATTTTGTCTCTCACCTCATAAATGCTCTATGTGACTTCCGCTAGTTACTATACATAACAGTCAAAATTATATATATATATATATATATATATATATATATATATATGAGAGAGAGAGAGAGAGAGAAAATTCCTATTTCCTCTTTCTGTAGTGAAGTGATAATTTCTAGTTTGTCTTCAGCTCTTATCTAAATTTCAAGGATTATATATATATATATATATATATATATATATATATATATATATATTATATATATATATATATATATAGAAAAATGTGTGTGTTCACATACAGACACCTGGCACTTCATTTATATGGGTAGATTTGTGGCATAATCCTGCATATGTGTTTGTATGTGTATAACCCATGCATGTCATATATATATTATATATATATATATATATATATATATATATATATATATATATATATATATATATATATACACAAATTTTTGTACGCCTGCGTACCGTCACCCAAAAGTGGTCATGGAAAGGGCCCTCCATTTCTAAGAAGAGGAAACAATACCCACATTGCAACAGTTTTTTCACATTCATTCTCTCTCTCTCTCTCTCTCTCTCTTTTTTTACTCTCCCCCAACCAAAATATGCTCTGTATAGTGCGTGCCGCAAGCAAATGACTGCATACCCTTTTCTTTTCTAATTGCTAACGTAGCCATATTCAATGCTAAATGATGATCCGTGTGTGTCTTATATTCATGTAACACACAATATAGCGAGGTTCGTTACATGTTTTCTTAACACGTTACAACATGTTTATAAATTACTTTCAGAAACATGTTGCATAGAAAAATTAATGAAAGTTTTTTTTTTTTTCCTTTACATTAACAGCATCGCTTTGATCCTTTGGATAGGTATTTATATATATATATATATATATATATATATATATATATATGTTATGGAGCTATGCTAATCTGAGCTGTAAATAAGAATTACTGTTATTTATGTATGAGCATAAAATACAATGATAAAAAAAACCCATTTAATTCATTTTAGAATCAATTTTTTTTTTTTTTTTTTCTTAAATCTTTCTTCTCGCATCTTACTGCATATTATCTACTTAATGTGCAATCCATCTTTTAATTCCTTTAAAAAAAAGAAGAAAAAAAACCTCGGGTTAAGTTAGTGTTTTTGTCGGGGGTTTTTTTTGTACTTTTTTTTTAAATTAAGGAAAAACTTTATTTTTTGAAGTTTTGGAGTTCATAAATATGGCGTGAGTTTTCATTTGGAGTTCAGTAACAAGATGTTTTGAGTTTAAATGTGGAATCTCTCAAACTTGAAGGGAATTGGAGTTTAGGGGGTTTTAGTAGACGGTTCGGGGAAATCAAGCTTTTGGGGGTATTTTTAGTCAGTAATGAAAGGTAAGGCATTCTTATGGGCAAGTTTTGGTTGGTAAGAAGTGCCCATAGTGGGTTCGTGTTTGGCCAATGGGTAAACTAAGAGAGCGAGCTCCCCACAGTATGCCAAACAATGGATACCGCTCATTTTGGCTGATTAGTTTGCTTTATATAAAAGAATAAACAAAGTAATTTCATTATTCGGCCACTTAATAGACGATAGCGCGTATGGCGACATTTGGCATCTATATCTATCATTATCCTACGGCGCCGTTGGCAGTTTAAAGGTTGACGAGAGTTAAGAATTGAGTTTTATTTCGTTCTCCCATCTTCCAATGCGTGTCTACTTCAATTGAAAGAGAGCCTTTTAACTTCTTCTAAACTTCTCCTAGTTTCAACTTCGTTCCCAGCTTCAGCACTAGCGGAATTCTTCCCGAAATTCGAACTAAATTTTTGTAATTTAATATAAAAGTCAAAGTGGCACGTCATTTTACTTGGCCATACGCTCTCCGTAAAGTGTAGAGAAAGATAATTTGTTACCTGTATGTATGTATGTATGAGAGACGAGGTGGCTCACTTACATAATATATTCTTTACACGCACATACACATACACTCGGACACCACAATCGGGCACACACACACACACACACACACACACACACAACTTCGAATCATAAATGCCAACGACTGGGTAATGAAACAAATAACGCAAGTCCTCCTGCATTAATTAGATCAATTTTTTAAAGTCTTACGTGATTAATTTTAATATTATAATAAATAATTTTGACCTTGAAAAATAGGTGTCTGGCAACTCGGAAAAAAGTTCTCGCGCATCTGGCATCCCTGCCTCCTCCCCCCCCCCTCAAAAAACACTATTCCCCCACACCCTCCCTACCCCCACTCCGCATTCCAGAGAAGAGCGTACCCAGTTGTTAATGGTGAAGTTACGACTCCTACTTATGCCCAATCCCCCCAAAAATATACCCCAACCTCGTACCCCCCCTCCTGTAAAATCTCCTCCCGTACTTATTCCATACCCATTTTATTACAATAAAAAAATCTCTTTTACTCTGAAATACTTTATTATAGAATTCTCTATACAACCTATATATATATTCTTAATAATATACCTAAAACAGCATATACTCTTATCCTAAACATTATATATATATATATATATATATATCTATATATATATAATTTTATTTAATACCCACATAATTTCACATACCATGCGAGATTAGTAAGAAAAAAAAAATTATATAAAAAAGTTAAAAAGAAAACATTGCTAGCAACACAAATGGAAAATCCATGTTCCTAACTTCCATGTCGATATCAATATATCTCTCAATGTACACATGTGCAAATTTGATATGTACGTATCAACTGTGTCCAATGTGCACATGAATTTTCGAGAGATGCAAGTAAATTCAGATACTACATACAAGCCGAATTAATGACAATTATATATTATATATATATATATATATATATATATATATATATATATATATATATAAACTGTCCATGCTGGGTTACGTTCATAAATTATATAAATGTAAACAAACAAACCATAACCAAGGGTTAATCATCCAGCTAACTAACCATAGTTGTTTATCAACCATGCAAACAGTTTTTAACTAGTAAACTAACACACACACACACACACACTCTCTCTCTCTCTCTCTCTCTCTCTCTCTCTCTCTCTCTCTCTCTCACTGTTGCAGCGATAGATGCACAGATGGATGGAAAGATAGATAGGTACGAATGGTCCTTCTTCTCAAGGTAATAAGAAAAAGAACTAAATTTAGGCTTCATTCATTGGATGACACCAATATTTCGTGTAATTTATGACTATCCTCTTTTACCCATAAACTTACACACACACACACACACACACACACACACACACACACACACCACACGAATATAGATAGATAGATAGGTAGATAAATAGAGGAAGAGAAAAAGAGAGAGAGGGGGTTACATTTTTTGGCACCACTCATATATATATATATATATATATAATATATATATATATATATATATATATATATATATATATATATATATGTTGTAAAGTCATAAAACGTTTAATAGATTTGACAATATTTAGCTAAAACGGATAAGAATGTTTGAAGAAGAATTTTTCAGCTATTTAATTTGACAATTTAGATCATTTTAATTAGCTACCTGGAAGCAAAGGTGTTTTATAGCGAAACACTTGTAATTACCATTAATACACAGGTTCGCGACATACACTGTATATGTATATATATACACACGTGTGTGTGTGTGTGTGTGTGTGTTGATTTAATGGTACTCCAGTACATACATTACGTAAGTGTGTGTTGTTACAAATGTACGCACACAAAATCCGGCACACTTATTTTCGGATTCCTATGTGACTATACACACACACACACACACACACACACACACACACATATATATATATATATATATATATATATATATACTTTGTGTGTGTGTGTGTAAAAATGAGAAAAAATAGAACTTCGTTCTTTAATTACATCATGAAGCCAAAAACAAAAAAAAGTAGTCACATGGCGGTCTTTCTCCTCGTTCTTGTAGCTCCTCGACGGGGCGCAAAACTACGTGTGGTTAGTTACTTTACTCATACTTAATTTCGGTCTCAGTCTGTGAGCCGCTCATGGAACAGACTTCCAGACAGCGAAACAGTTTGGAACAGACATAATATATACCAAACAGATATATAAATTGAGGGGAAGGGCTAAGAGGAATATGGTTCGCTATAGGTATGGAAAAGGGTTATGGGTTATGGGTATGGGTTTAGGACAAGCGAGGGCTTAGGCTGTTTTATTTTTGTAATATATTAAGTCTCTACTGCAAGGGTTAAATATTACGTATCATCAATGACAAAATTTTCCGCCAAAACTCATTCATACTTCTTAGATCTCATCAGTGAAATTATATATATATATATATATATATTATAAAATGATGCAAACCCACAAGGAAAAAGAAAAATGATTCCAAGGCCTTTCGTGTATTCAGAAGTACACCTCGTCAAGGGCATTCCCTGACGAGGCGTACTTCTGAATACACGAAAGGACTTGAAATCTTTTTTTTTCTTGTGGGTTTGCATCACATTCATTCATTTCACGTGTTTAATTGTGAAATTCCTCATTATATATATATTATATATATATATATATATATATATATATATATATATATATAAGTACTAGTATCTGCCCTTGTTCTACTCCACTGTATCTGTGGAACCGATTTGATGAAACCAAGGTCATTAGATACTATATTTTTTTTATTTGACAAAAACAAATGTATATATATATATATATATTATATATATATATATATAGGGTAACCAATGTAGGTGGAAGTAAATGATAACGTTTATTTTGAGAATACATATTTAATTTTTTTGTATACTATAATACAAAATAAAATTTAAATAAATTTAGTTATAATATTTAATATAATAAAACACAAACACCATAGTTATAATGAACACATAGTTATAATATAATATAACACAAACCGTATTCAACCTACTGTCCACCTACTTTTGGTTCACCGTGTATATATATTATTATATATTTGGTTGGTAGATAATGGGTAGGTACCCGGTAGCTTATGGTTAAGACGCTGAGGTGTTGATCGGGAGATCGAGTACGGGCAAAGACTGCAAAGACTTATTAACTGTGGACATCCTTAGTTGGTCTTGGTTCGGATTGTACGTTAAGTTGTAGGTCTTAGTTAGAGCAACAAGCTTGATCTCCGTCAGAATGAACAATTCGGGCGGAAGCAAACCAAGGTTATATGTGTCAATGCCCGTAGCTGAGTGAGTAACGTTTCCCTATAAGCGAAACGAAGACACTGAGAGGTCGGGGATTCGGGTTTCCGCTTGGCCAGAACGCTGTGCAGTTTCTGACCCTCATGATCGATTATATATATATATATATATATAATATGTATATATATAGATTATATATATATATATATATATATATATGCACTAAAATCACAAAATAACACGTGACCTTATTAATAAGCAAACAACCACGAAAAGGAAACACAAAGTCCGAGCGCTTTCGTGATATATTCACATTTCTGTTCCTCCTTGATAATGTGATATATATCACGAAAGCGCTCGGACTTTGTGTTTCCTTTTCCCTGTGGTTGTTTGCTTAATATATATATATATATATATATATATATATATATATATATATATATTGCTCCTTCCGAAATCGTTTTTGTTTCGTAAAATTTATTTTTTCAGGGCTCCCCCCACCACGCTAAAAAATTAAGTGCCAATTAAGTTTTTTCTAAATTTTTAAAAATTTTTGTTAATGAATATCCGTCTATAACATTAATAATTTTAAAAAAAATCAAATTTAAAACTTAAAAAAGTTTGTAAATAATGTTTAAAATGGCCTAATCAGTGACATAATTTTACATTGCATTTAAAAAGAAATTTTCTTTTATAAAAATACATATACTATTTCCCATATATAGATTCGTATACAAATGTAATACTTTATACTTGGAATGTCAGAGAGAGAGAGAGAGAGAGAGAGAGAGAGAGAGTTACAAGGAGTTACAAGGAAAAGAACTACCTCAAAAGGCCTTGCGGCCCATACCGAGGAGGTACCAATGGCAACGGGTGCCAGGGAAAATTTTGTAAAAGTTTATTTTTCTTTCAACTATCCTAGCAGTAGTAGAAAACTGGATAGAAAAGTAGAAGGCTCTCTCCCCACCTCCGCTCCCTCCCTGCCAGAGGCAGGTTACGGAAAAAGGTTGAAGAAAATACCTTGACCCTGGAAAAGTAGCCAAGGAAATTTTACAGGAAAGTGGAGAATATATAAATAGCTCTATATTTAGCTTGCTCACAGAGACACCGAGCAAGCGAACTCCTGCAGAGTTTTCTGAGGTTTTAATCTTAAACTATGAGTGTGTTCAGTACTTTGTCTAGCCTATTTGGAAACAGATTTACACTTTCACTGGAAACAACCTCTGAGGGAAGTTGGTTCCAGATATTAACTATTTTATAGGAAAAGAAATTCCCGCATACAAAGGTCCTAACTGTCTTTAGTTCCAGTTTAAACCCATTATTTCTTGTCGGATTGGCATTAAGTGAGAATAAGTTTCTGTAGTCTTCCTGTCTATTTCATTGAGCATCTTGAAGACTTGATAAGCTGACCGCGCAACCTCCTTGTCTCTAAGGTAAACAGATTTTAGGCGCCCCAATCTCCGTTGGTAGTTTTGCATTCTCATTGAAGGGATCAATTTTGTAGCCCTTGCTTGTACCCTTTCTAACCTTTCTATATCTTTCTGAGGGATGGAGACCAAAACTGCGCACAGTATTCAGTTGAGGTCTGACTTGTGAATTATAAAGACACATTACAGTCTCCTTGTTCCGAAACTGAAATTAATATAACCTAATATTTTTAAAGCCTCTTTTCGACTTCTGCGCAGTGTTTCGACGGCTTCAGATCATTGCTGATATAGACTCCTAAGCAGGGCCAGTGAAAGCTGCCCCGGGGAAGATTGGTATATGGGCCCCCCTGTTCTGAGTACTTTATTATGAATGTTTTTTGTGTACATAACAAGCAAACTGATTATATGTCCAAGTCACTATTCAAAACATACAGTATGAATAAACAACTCAGAAGAAAATGACCATTTTATTTTTCGAATCAATTATATTAATTGTATCACCATATAATTTACAAATGCAGTACCAGTCCATGCAGGCAAGACAATTGTTTACCGCAAGATTTTCATAATTAGAAGCGTACTTTCTTTGCCTTCTCTCTAGCAAAGTGGTAAATGATTCTGATGAAATTTAAAGTACGTGCTAACTGGCTTTCAGTTACAATGGTTCCCAGATCTGTCAGTCGGTCTTGGGCATTGGTGGACCGCAGATAATATTTTATCTGTTTCAGTTTGACTATGATAATCTCTATAAAATGTATGTTCATTAATTATATTTCCTCTCTGTTATTTAATCAACTGCTTTATTAATATTTTTAGATTTTATCCCCCCTCTTTCCGGGCCGCCTAGAGGTCCGGGCCCCGGGGATTTAACCAGGCTTCCCCGCCCTCTCGGCGGCCCTGCTCCTAAGTCTTTCTCTAGATCGGTTTCAGTCAAGTTCCTTCCCGAGAGAGAGAAATCGGTCTTCGGGTTTTCATAACCTGAGAGAGAGAGAGAGAGAGAGAGAGAGAGAGAGAGAGAGTTACAAGGAAAAGAAGTACCTCAAAAGGCCTTGCGGCCCATACCGAGGAGGTACCAATGGCAACGGGTGGCAGGGAAAATTTGTAAAAGTTTATTTTTCTTTCAACTATCCTAGCAGTAGTAGAAAACTGGATAGAAAAGTAGAAGGCTCTCTCCCCACCCTCCGCTCCCTCCCTGCCAGAGGCAGGTACGGAAAAAGGTTGAAGAAAATACCTTGACCCTGGTAAAGTAGCCAAGGAAATTTTACAGGAAAGTGGAGAATATATAAATAGCTCTATATTTAGTTTGCTCACAGAGACACCGTGCAAGCGATCTCCTGCAGAGTTTTCTTATGTTTTAGTCTTAAACTATGAGAGTATTCAGTACTTTGTCTAGCCTATTTTTAAACACATTTACACTTTGACTGGAAACAACCTCTGGGGGAAGTTGGTTCCAGATATTAACTATTTTATAGGAAAAGAAATTTCCGCAGACTGAGGTCCTAAATGTCTTTACACACTCAAATACTGTGCAAGATTTCGTCTACCCTTTTCTTGAACTGATCCACAAGAGAGAGAGAGAATTTCTGTATTATAAATAATGTTAAACTAACAGAGGGCAATTCTAAACACTTTCTTTACAGTAGGTTGAAAAAAACATTTGAGGGGGGGTGGGTTTCGAATATTTGAATATCGTATAAAAGTAAATTTGGGAAAACGTTTAAATTTTTTTATTTCTTTTTTTAGTTGCACACACACGCACGCACGCACACACACACGCGCACGCACGCACGCACGCACACACACACACATCGAAACCTCTCTCTCTCTTAATCTACTCTCTACAGTATATCCCTGTACTAAATCTGTCTGAGCTAAATCCAGATGTTCTTTGGATTTTTCGAGATAGGTGAATATCATCGAAGGATTAGTCGAGATTTTCAAAATGAAGAAAGAACGAACTTTGGTCTATTTATTCATTACCAATTTAATGCCAGTAATTATTCTTAATTATCATCGTCCTTAATTATTAATTAATAATTATCGTATTATCGTTACGGGGATCTTATCGTTATTAATACCACTATCATTTATCATTATCATCATCATTTTAATATTGTCGTGTGTGTGTGTGTGTGTGTGTGTGTGTGTGTTGTGTGTATTTTAAATGCGCCTTGGTGGTGTAATGGTTAGCGTCAATGACTACGAATACATCGGCCCCGAGATCGAGACTCGGTGACGGCAGGCGGCGCGCAGCAAAACCCAGCTGTTCATCCTCCCACACAATAAAGAAAGTGGTTGGTGGATAAATGGGTACCCTGGGTAGCCTAGTGATTGAAACGCTGGGCTTTTGGTGGGGCGTGGTTTGGATTCCACGTTAAACTGTAGGTCTAAGGTGGAGTGACAAGCTTGATCTTCATCAAAATGAACAATTCGGGCGGTAAAGTTTGATTTATCTTATCGTTTATTAACCTTGAACAATATTGTACTATTTTATGGCATTTATATCTTGCCAATAAGGCTTATCATTATCATTTATTTATTTTTTAATATAGTTTTAGTTTAATTAAATTTAACTGCAATGATAAAAAGTAAAAAATTACTCGTTTTCTTTCAAAAAAATTATTTTTCGATTAAAAATAGAGAAAAAAGAGAAAACAAAATGGTGACATTCCTTTTCTCTCTAATTTTTTTTTATAATAAAATTATTTTCATATTTGGCAGCAGGAAATATCTTCTGCTCTTATACAACACACACACACACACACACACAAATTACTTTTTTTTTTGTATACATTTACTACACCTACTTTTCTACACATTCTGAAATATTTTATTCGTTTTTAAGTCATTGTGGGTATTGAATATGACTAAAGAGGGTTAAGGAAATGTCTTTTTTATGCCACGTGGTTTTCACTAAAAGGTTTTAAGTAATTCAGTTTTGGAAGAACATTTTATATTACATATATATATATAATGTGTGTGTGTGTGTGTGTGTGTGCGTGTGCGCGAATGATGTCACCACCATCATTGTTGTTTAATTATTTTATTATTCTATAAAATGTTATTCTTTGAGAATGTTAAAATAAGCACCGTGCCTTCCCTCAATGTTTGCAACACAAGAAAATCATTTTTCGTGTATATTGAATGTTGAGAATCAAAAACACGCAAGCAAGGAAGCAGGCAAGGACTCAAATAATAGTAATAATACAAACACGATATATATATATATATATGTATAGATATATATATATATATATATGTATATATATATATACAGTATATACGGACACAGAGGAGTGCAAGTAAATAAGTGACAGGATTAAGAAGTTGACTTAGAGGTGTGGCCATAAACCAGACCTTGAAGATACTAAACACACACACACACATATTATATATATATATATATATATATATATATTATATATATATATATTGTGTGTGTGTGTGTGTGTGTGTCTATAATTGATGAGAAAACCAATAACTTAAAAATGTATCTTTCGTATCTTTGTTGGTGAAGGACAACCAATATATCCGTCTGGTACTAAAAATCGGCGATAATAGTACCTGTATCTGGTACCTGTAACTCCCTTTTCAGGTACCAGAGTTCCAGATCCCTCATTTAGAAGGTCCTGGCGCTTCCAAGATGCCAATTCAGGACCACAGATTCAACTTCCACAATTTTCAGAACTTGAGTGTGTTCGCTCGTGCGTTTGTGCGTTTGTTTGTCTGTGTTTCATGAAGAAATGTGGCTGCATATTATAGGTGTGTGTGTGTGTGTGTGTGTGTGTGTGTGTGTGTGTGTGTGTGTGTGTTTTCTTGTAAAGTTTGCGCGCTATTATAGGTGTATACTTGTATGTATATATGTGCTGAGAGAGAGAGAGAGAGAGAGAGAGAGAGAGAGAGAGAGAGAGAGAGAGAGAGAGAGAGAGAGAGAGAGAGAGAGAGAGATACAAGGACAAGAAAAAGCTTCAAAGACCTTTCGCTCCATTCGGGTACGTTCCTGTTGTTAAACTCGTGCATTTTTTTTTAATTATTCTAGCAGTCGTAGAAAACTAGGTAGGAAAGCATAAGGGGCTCTTCCACCCTCCGCTCCCTCCCCGCCAGAAGCAGATACGGAAAAGGTTGAAGAATATACCTTGACCCTGGAAAAGTAACCAAGGAAATTTAACAGGAAAGGGGAGAATATATAAACTAGCTCAACAATTACGTTATGCACACGCACACGCACACACGCACACACACACACACACAGAAAGCGTACACTAGAGAGCATGGTTGTTTAAACTGACATAATACTATATTTGTGCTAATCGTACATCAACTACTTGGTGTCATAAAAACCTGGAACATAGGTTTTGATTTTATACAAAATATTTACAGCTTTATTTACCGAGGTACCTGGGCAACGAAGACCCCATGGCCCCACTCCAGGTTAGCCCCAAAAGGATTAAGCAACTCTCCACGTCTACACCCATGTATGAGCAAAGCTCTCACGTTGGCAAGGTGATGAAATGCTTGTACAGGAAAGGGGTTGAATTTGAAATGGGAATTGAGAAAGGAAATCAGATTTTCCACACCATGCCCTCACTCTTCACATGCACCCAGCCCCCCCCCCTGAGAAAATGAAGAGAAAAAAGGCTTTAACCTCACCGAATCCATGCCATGCAATTTTATTTTTGTTTATTAGGAAATTATATATTTCTACAAAATACTATCTACAGTAGTCTACTAACAAAGTAGACAAGTGTGTGAGCGTGTTTCTGTAATTGGATGTCTGTTTTATATATATATATATATATATATATATATATATATATATATATATATATAAGCATGTGTGTGTGTGCCAACTCTTTGAATGTCACCGAGTTTCAACTTGGGTCTCCCGCCGTAAAAGTGTTTATGCGGCAAGTGATATATTGATTCGTTCATACTTTGTGATGTTGTGCCGCCACCACGAGTAGAGAAAATCTCTCTCCGGCGAGAAATATCAGTGGGAAGTCTGTATCTTTCCCGGTGTACTTGTCCCTTATGGAGAATGAAAGTGTTTCGTGGGTGATCAGTGATCACTGATCACCCGTTGTTGTTACAGCGAATTTATGAGGCAAGTGATAAAAAAAAAAGTTGCTCGATGGTTGACCATGCTACGTGGGGCACAAATACAACGAGACGTCTGTCTAAAGTGTGTGTGGGGGGGGGGGGGGGAGAACTAAGTGCAAGAGTAAACATTTAAACAAACTCGTGCGGGGTTACGTTATAACACTATTTTCAAAGTACTTATTTACTCGATTCTTAAATTTTAAGTGGGAACAGTCTTAAACCCTGATTGTATTCAGAACTTTGACTAGGCTATTTTTAAGCATTTTTACACTTCGGTTCGAAACAACCCCCGCGGAAAGTTCGCTCCAGAGATTAACTGTTATAGAAGAAGAAATTATCACAGATGGAGGTACTTAATGTTTTAAGTTCCAATTTAAAACCATTATTTCTTGTCGGAGCGATATTAAATGAGAATAATTTCCTGTAGTCTACCCTGTCTATTCTATTGAACAACTTGAACACTTAAGAAGCTGCCCGCGCAACCCTCCCGGTCTCTAAAGTAAACAGATTTGAACGATCTAATCTACGTTCGTAGTTTTCAAGTTTCACTGAAGGGATCAATTTTGTGGGCCTTGCTTGTATCCTTTCCAATCTTTCTATATCCTTCCTAAGGGGCGGACTCGCGGAGACCAAAGCTGCACGCAATACTCGACTTGAGGTCTAACTAGTGAATTGTAAAGAGACATTACAACCTCCTTATTTCTAAATTGGAACTCTGAATATAACCTAGTAATTTTTAAGACCCTCTTTTCGACTTCTGTACAGTGCTTTGACGGTTTCAGATCATTACTGATATAAACTACTAGTCTTTCTCTAGATCAGTCTCAGTGAAATTCCTCCCAGAGAGAGAGAGAGAGAGATACAAGAACAAGAGGAAGCCTCAAAGACATTCCGGTCCACTTTGGGAGGTTCCTGTTATTAAACAAATTTATTTTTCTTTCAACTATTCTAGCAGTAGTAGAAAACTGGATAGAAAAGTACAAGGCTCTCTCCCCACCCTCCGCTCCCTCCCTGCCAGAGGCAGGTACGGAAAAAGGTTGAAGAAAATACCTTGACCCTGGAAAAGTAGCCAAGAAAATTTTACAGGAAAGTGGAGAATATAAAAAAGCTCTATAATTAGCATGCTCACAGAGACACCGTGCAAGCAAACTCCTGCAGAGTTACGTTATGTTTTAGTCGTAAACCATGAGAATATTCAGTACTTTGTCTAGCCTATTTTTAAACACATTTACACTTTGGCTGGAAACAACCTCTGAGGGAAGTTGGTTCCAGATATTAATTATTTTACAGGAAAAGAAATTCCCGCATACAAAGGTCCTAAATGTCTTTAGTTCCAGTTTAAACCCATTATTTCTTGTCGGATTGGCATTAAGTGAGAATAAGTTTCTGTAGTCTTCCCTGTCTATTTCATTGAGCATCTTGAAGACTTGAATAAGCTGACCGCGCAACCTCCTTGTCTCTAAGGTAAACAGATTTAGGCGCCCCAATCTCCGTTGGTAGTTTTGCATTCTCATTGAAGGGATCAATTTTGTAGCCCTTGCTTGTACCCTTTCTAACCTTTCTATATCTTTCCTGAGGGATGGAGACCAAAACTGCGCACAGTATTCCAGTTGAGGTCTGACTTGTGAATTATAAAGACACATTACAGTCTCCTTGTTCCGAAACTGAAATTAATATAACCTAATATTTTTAAAGCCCTCTTTTCGACTTCCGCGCAGTGTTTCGACGGCTTCAGATCATTGCTGATATAGACTCCTAAGCAGGGCTGGTGAAAGCTGCCCCGGGGAAGGATTGGTATATGGGCCCCCCTGTTTACTGAGTACTTTATTATGAATGTTTTTTGTGTACATAACAAGCAAACCGATTATATGTCCAAGTCACTATTCAAAACATACAGTATGAATAAACAACTCAAAAGAAAATGACCATTTTATTTTTCGAATCAATTATATTAATTGTATCACCATATAATTTACAAATGCAGTACCAGTCCATGCAGGCAAGACAATTGTTTACCGCAAGATTTTCATAATTAGAAGCGTACTTTCTTTGCCTTCTCTCTAGCAAAGTGGTAAATGATTCTGATGAAATTTAAAGTACGTGCTAACTGGCTTTCAGTTACAATGGTTCCCAGATCTGTCAGTCGGTCTTGGGCATTGGTGGACCGCAGATAATATTTTATCTGTTTCAGTTTGACTATGATAATCTCTATAAAATGTATGTTCATTAATTATATTTCCTCTCTGTTAGTTAATCAACTGCTTTATTAATATTTTTAGATTTTATCCCCCCTCTTTCCGGGCCGCCTAGAGGTCCGGGCCCCGGGGATTTAACCAGGCTTCCCCGCCCTCTCGGCGGCCCTGCTCCTAAGTCTTTCTCTAGATCGGTTTCAGTCAAGTTCCTTCCCAAGAGAGAGAAATCGGTCTTCGGGTTTTCATAACCTGAGAGAGAGAGAGAGAGAGAGAGAGAGAGAGAGAGAGAGAGAGAGAGAGAGAGAGAGAGAGAGAGTTACAAGGAGTTACAAGGAAAAGAAGTACCTCAAAAGGCCTTGCGGCCCATACCGAGGAGGTACCAATGGCAACGGGTGTCAGGGAAAATTTGTAAAAGTTTATTTTTCTTTCAACTATCCTAGCAGTAGTAGAAAACTGGATAGAAAAGTAGAAGGTTCTCTCCCCACCCTCCGCTCCCTCCCTGCCAGAGGCAGGTACGGAAAAAGGTTGAAGAAAATACCTTGACTCTGGAAAAGTATCCAAGGAAATTTTACAGGAAAGTGGAGAATATATAAATAGCTCTATATTTAGTTTGCTCACAGAGACACCGTGCAAGCGATCTCCTGCAGAGTTTTCTTATGTTTTAGTCTTAAACTATGAGAGTATTCAGTACTTTGTCTAGCCTATTTTTAAACACATTTACACTTTGACTGGAAACAACCTCTGGGGGAAGTTGGTTCCAGATATTAACTATTTTATAGGAAAAGAAATTTCCGCAGACTGAGGTCCTAAATGTCTTTACACACTCAAATAGTGTGCAAGATTTCGTCTACCCTTTTCTTGAACTGATCCACAGAGGAACTGTTCACAACTTCCGAAGGTAACCTGTTCCATGTGTCACAGATCTTATACGTAAAGTATTCCACACACACTAGTCCTAAACCGTTTCAAATCCAACTTCCAACCATTGTTGCGAGTTGGGTTATCATTTAAACTAAACATACTTCTAAAATCGACATCGTTGAACCCGCGTAAGAGCTTGAAAACCTCGATCAGTTGACCGCGCAGCCTCCGAGTTTCAAGCGAAAACAAGTTCAGGGCGCGTAACCGTCGATTGTAGCCCATATGCCTAACGGAAGGGATTAACTTTGTGGCCCTCGCCTGCACTCGCTCCAGCCTCTCAATATCTTTCCTGAGGGTGGGCGACCAGAACTGCACAGCATACTCCAGGTGCGGCCGAACAAGGGAATTGTACAGTGAGAGCACAATCTCCTTGTTCCGAAACTGAAATTGCCTCCTGATATAACCCAATAGTTTCTGGGCTTTCTTTTCCACCTCTACACACTGTTTCGTAAACTTAAGGTCGCTGCTAATTAGCACACCCAAGTCCTTTTCTAAATCAGTCACCTCGATATTACTACCCAACATCGAGTAGTCCGACTTGGGATTGGCGTAGCCAATGTGCATCACTTTGCATTTACCCAAGTTAAACGGCATTTGCCATTTTTCGGACCACTCTCCTATTCTACCTAGGTCCGCACGCAGTTCCTCGATCGCTTCGGGCGTCCCAACATTGGCCCCAAGCTTGGTGTCATCAGCGAATTTGGCGATCCGACTGACGATGCCACCGTCGATATCATTTATGTAAATGATAAACAACAGCGGCCCCAAAACGGAACCCTGAGGAACCCCACAAGTGACCGAGGCCCAACCCGAACTAGCACCTTTAATTACAACCCTCGGCCGCCTATTCTTCAGCCAGTTTTCAATCCACCTACCTATTTCCCCACCGATACCCAGCGCGCGCACTTTCGCCATTAGCCGGCGGTGAGGTACCTTATCAAAGGCTTTCTGAAAGTCGAGATAAAGTATATCAATCGCCCTACTCTTATCGTACTCACCCAACATGACGTGGAAAAACTCGAGCAAGTTGGTGAGACACGACCTATGCCGTCTAAACCCATGTTGGGAGTCCCCAAGCAGCTTGTAGGAATCCAAATGGTCAACGATCCTATCCGCTATTATCCCCTCTAATAATTTACCTACAACTGAAGTGAGACTAATGGGACGATAGTTCCCTGGACTTTCGTGATCCCCTTTCTTAAAGATAGGGGTCACGTTGGCTTCCTCCAGTCACCAGGCACCTGGCCCGTCTCCAACGATTTATTGAAGACTGTAGCCAGGTGGGGAGCCACCTGGTCGCGCACCTCCCGCAACACTCTGGGGAGAAACTGGTCTGGCCCAGGAGCCTTAAACGCGCTCAGTTTGTCTATTCTATCGGCAACGACTGTCGCGGTACATCGAACATTATCCAGGCCAGCACCTTCGTGCCTCACACCTTGCTCGGGGATGATGCGGGTGTCCTCCCTGGTGAACACTCCCGCAAAGTACTCATTAAGCACATTGGCGATGTCCGCGTCCGAGGTCCGCAGAACGCCGCTTCCGTCCTTTAACGGACCTATCATGCTTGTAATGGGCTTTCTACTATTAACATAACTGAAGAACTCCTTAGGGTTCCCCTTGCAGAGGCTTGCCACCCGTAGTTCTTCGTTACGTTTCGCTAGCCTAACCTTCGCCTTCACTTCCCTACACTGGCGGACATACGCTAAAGTGTTCTCATGGGAACGATTGGCCTTCGCCCTCCTATACGCTACTTTCCTATTTCGGATAGCCGAAGCGATGTCACGATTGAACCACTTAGGCTGCGTTGAAGCAGGGGTGACCGGTTTTGAGGGTATGGCAGCAGACTGCAGCACCATAAACTCGTCCCGGAATGCACTCCACACTCCCTCAACATCGCCGCCGACCTCTAACCCCATATCTCCTACGCTATCCCTGAGGCTAACAAAGTTCGCCCGCTGGAGATCGAGCTTACTGCCTCTCGAGTTACTACGCTTCACCCGAGGGACGCACACACGGAACCTAATAAGACTGTGATCACTCCCGCCCAACGATTCGTCAACGGTGAGGCCAGTGACGAGGTTGTCTTCGGTCGTGAACACTAAGTCTAGAACGCTTTCGCCTCGTGTAGGCTCGTTGACCACTGAGTGAGGAAGTTCTCATCAGCAAAGTCAACTAGCCTCCTCCCTTCAGCATCGGCAGTCCTGTCTTCCCACTTTATGCCGCGACAGTTGAAGTCTCCTAAAACTACCACACCCTATCCTCTAGCAGGCTACTGAGTTCGGTGTACAGGGCTGTATCCTCCTCGAGGAGGAGATGCGGAGGTCTGTACACCAAGATTAACCTATAGTTCGTCCCTCCCACGTTCAGATCGACGCCAAGCAGCTCCCGTTCCGACCGGAACTGGCAGTCAACCGGACTCAACGTGTCTCTGACGTATATTAGTACCCACACCCCCCTCCCCACGGGTGCGGTCTTTGCGAAACATTCTATACCCGGGAATTTCGAACTCCCCAACGTAGTCTACGATCAGTATGAATCCAGGACTCGGTGATAGCAACGATATCCTGGTATTCTGATGCTAAGAGCGCCCGTAGCTCGCGAAACTTGTTCCTAATTGACCTAGCATTAAAAAGCATTGCACGGAGGGAGCCTTCCCTATTCTGACCGCCCCTAGCACGACCCGTTTCCCGAACAGCCAGGGCTGTCGGGAGTTGAAGAGCCCCTCACTAACGAGGGGGCAACTTCCGCAGGAGACTGAGCCCCTCCAACGTAGGAGGAGGGTCACCCACCTGTACTTCGACGCACCCTTCAGTTGAAGGTACGTCCCGCCACCGGCTCATCCTCATCTCTCCCCGGACTCGACCTCACCATTCTGTATAGGTGCCGGTCGAGCAGCGCGCCTAGCACACCTTTACCCTTGTTATTGAGGTGGACACCATCCCTCTGGTAAAGGTCCCACCTACCCGAAAATGCATCGAAGGGGTCAATAAAACTTCACGCCCAGCGGAACGCACAAGTCTTGTACCCTCTCGTTGATGCCAATGACCTTACTGAGCGCGTGGTCACTGGCATCCATTCGCGGTAAAATACCCATTAACATTCCCTGTCTGTCTTCAGTTTTAGATCATCCGCAAGAGACATGATCTCGGTGATGATCCCTTCTGTAAGACCTACCCCACCGCCTTTGAGGAACAGGTCATTGCCACCAGCGTGGACAACGATCGCAGTCCTCCGACTAGCCACGCGCACCTTCTCTACCTCCTTCCTTAAGTGCGCCGTTCCCCGCCCAGGTAAGCACCTTACCTTCCTCCCATCCCGGTTTTGCAGAAGCAAAGTACTTCTCCTGGCCCCTGATCTGCAAGTCCCCAATCAAAACGGTGTCTTCCTCCTTCGAGCACAGGAGACTAAAGCGGTTAGAGGTCTTGACAGGGGCAACTGGGGTCTCAGGCTTCGGCTTCGCAGCCTTCTTGCCCGAGACCTTTCGAAACCCGTCGCCACCCATACACGCAGTTACACCACCCGACCCACCCCGACTGGTAGCTACATTCTTCGGTTTCTTTGGGCCATCAGCAGGCCCCTTCCCACCCTTTTTCTTCATTGGCCCCTGCCCACCCTTCTCTATCGATCCCTTCCCACCCTTCTCTATCAGCCCCTTCTTTGAGCCCTCCCTTTGTTCTAGATACTTAATCTTACAGTTTGAATCTGCTGGTGTTTTTTAATTTGATCTTGTCCACTGGGTTGGATTTCCAGTGCTACGACCCTAGCTTCAAGCTTTTTTACTAATTCCTTTAGCTCTTTAACTTCCTTTCGTGGTTGTCTCTAAGTTTACAAAACAAACATACACTAAGGGATGTGATATCGCTGATACTACCCTCAGGAAGTCTACGCACCAATGATTAACTTTACATTTAAAGCATTCTGCTTTCAATTTAGCTGGCCCTGCCATATTTTCTCTTTTTGTTTTGTTTTTTCTGAATACTCTGAATAAGATAAAGCGTTCTAGCAATGAAAACTATCCAAAAACGTTCTGACCAGTATATAAAAAAGGGGGGGGGGTGAATTCATCCCGAGAGAGAGAGAGAGAGAGAGATCGGCCTTCGGGTTCTTGTAACCTATGTGCATTACTTTACATTTGTTAAAGTTGAATGTATCTGGCGTTCTTACGCCCTCTCATTACCTACACTATTTCCTAGTTTGGTATAGTCTGTAAATTTCGAAATGTACTTTAGGATCCCAACGTCTATATCGTTAATATAGATGATAAAAAGTAAAGGACCCAGGAACGGAACCCATGTGGAACGGGGGCCTACTCCGAAGCCACTCTATTTATTACCTCTCTCTCTTTTCTCTCTCTTAACCACTCTTCAATCCAGTTGGAAACGATCCCAGTAATTTCTAGTCCTTTAACTTTAATTATTTATCAATCTCACGTGAGGCATTGTGTCAAAGGCTTTTTGAAAGTCGAGATACACTACAGGGTGTCCATAAATTATTCACCCCATTATAAGCCTTAATAAATTCGTTATTATAGGAGCTATCTTAAAACGGTCTGCGGCAATTAATAACACAAGAAATTTTTTTCTTTATTTCGCAGAACATCCACTAGGGACACAATGGCGACAGTGAAGGAGAAAGCAATGTGTGTGTGCTGTGGATGTGGGAAACCAAATCTCCAATTACTGTACAGAGACTTTTTTGGGAGGAATATCAGAAAACTCCACCAACAAAGCAATCACTCAAGCGATGGCTGAAACAATTTCAAGAAACTGGCAGTGTGCTACATCAGAAAGGAGCTGGTAGCCTAGTGTGTCTGAAGATAAGATAGCAGGAATTCAGGAGGCGTTATCCGAAGTCCTACAAAATCCATCCGCCGAGCAAGCCGAGAACTGCAAATACCGCGTTCAACAGTGCATAAAGTGGTTCACAAGAGGTTGAAACTTTATGCCTACAAATTGCAAACCTTGCAGAAACTTCTACCAAATGACAAACCCAAACGGGTACAGTTTGCTGTTGACATTCTTGACTGTATTGATGAAGATGAGCATTTTTTAAACAATGTCGTGTTTCAGTGATGAAGCGACATTCCATCTGTCTGGTAAAGTCAACAGACACAATTGCCGTATATGGGGATCAGAAAATCCGCAAGAATTTATTGAACACGAACGCAACAGTCCCAAGATAAACGTTTGGTGTGCTCTCTCCATAACCGTGTGATTGGACCATTTTTCTTCATGAGAAACACTGTGAAGGCTACAAATTACTAGATATGCTTGAATGGTATGCTGCCCTCAAGCTTGAGGATATGCAGCCCCGTGTGTTTCTTTCAGCAAGATGGAGCACCGCCACACTGGGGATTAGAAGTGCAGAGGTTCCTCAATGAAAAATCCCTTCTCGTTGGATCGAGCGAGATGGCGCTATTCCATGGCCTCCTCGTTCCCCGGATATCACGCCTCTGGATTTCTTTTTATGGGGCTACACAAAGGGCAGAGTGTATGCAAAGAAGGTTAATAACTCACAGAATTAAGACAACCGATTGAAGAGACATTAGCTTCCATCACGCAAGACATTCTTCTTAATGTTTGAAACGAAATCATCTATCGCCTTGATGTTCTGCGTGCTACCAATGGGGCTCACGTGGAGGTTTACTCAATTAAAACAAAAATTTCTTGAGTTTTGTTATTAATTGCCGCAAACCGTTTTAAGATAGCTCCTATAATAACGAATTTATTAAGGCTTATAATGGGGTGAATAATTTATGGACACCCTCTATATCTACTGCTCTATTTGAGTTGTATAAAGTATACAGTACTATACATATTATGGAGGGTATAGTGGACAAGATCTATGCCGCCTGAATCCACGGGGAGAATTAAATTAAATTGTTTGATGAAAGGTAATGCAGAATTTGTTCTGTAATAATGGATTCTAACAGCTTGCCGGTAATTGACGTTAAAGTGATTGGACGATAATTACAAGGATTTTGTCTATCCCCTTTTAAAAGACTGGCGTTACATTTGCTAATTTCCAGTCGATTGGAACTTTCCCTAATTCGAATGATTATCTGAATATAGTTACTAAATCAACAACAACATTGTGGCTAACCTCTTTTAATACCCTCGGAAGAAATAAGTTGGGACTGGGCGATTTGTATTTATCCATCTTGTCAATTAGTTGCTGTACCTCCTCTCTCGTAAAACTTGTGGTCTCTTTGAGATGGTCACCGTCATATGTTAGCCGGGGATTTGGTACTTCAGTTAAGTTTCTTCCGTAGACTGTAACGAAGAACTCGTTTAACGTATCACTGAATTTCGGTATGCCATTTCTATGTTTTAGGGGACCTACAGAATTTTTAATTGGCTTTCTGGTGTTAACACGGGCAAAAAATTTGTTCGGGTTAACATTACAGAGTGAGGCAACTCTAGCTTCTTCATCACGTTTGGCTGATCTAATTAAGGACTTAACCCTCCGACGTAGGTTTATATAGTTTTCTGAATTAGTCTGGTTGAAATGTGACTTAAGTAGTTTGTAGGCTCTATTTCTTTCCGTAATAGCATTGCTAATTTCACTGTTAAATCATTTCGGCGTCTTGGTTGACAAGGAGGGAACTATTTTTGTGGGTACAAACGTGTCCTCTCATATTCCAAATTGATCCCTATTTTCTGAAATTTTCAAAATTTGCTCTTGAGAAATTCTACCTTTTGTGCATCTTTTTTCGACTATTAATTGGAACCCTGAGTTCAAATCTAATCAAATTGTGGTCACTGTCACTCAAAGTTTCACCAATTGTCAGGTTAGAGACTAGATTATCTTCGCTCGTGAATATAAGATCTAGTTTACTATTACCCTTAGTAGAACCGTCAACCCACTGACTGCGTAAATTATCATCCGCAAATTCCAACAGTCTCGGGTCTTCAGCATCATCTGTTTTGTCTTCCCAGTTTATATTATCGCAGTTAAAAAATCACTAAAAATTACAATCCCCCAAAATATTTCATGAGCAGAAACAGTATTAATATTTATCAGCTGCTGGAAGTTACGAGCATATAGAAGTACTTCGTCTCCTTCCCTATCTTTGTGAAACATTTTATAACCTACCATTTCAAATTCTCCTACAAAGTCCCTTGGTTCAGGATGAATCCAAGAATTAGTTATTCTCATGATGTCAAAGTTCTAAATTTTGACTAGCGTCATAAATTTCATTAGTGTGTTCCTAATTGACCTTAGCATTAAATAGCATAATTTTAAGAGATTTTAAGTTATTGTTTCTATTATTTGACCCCCAAGTCGTTTCCCGAAGCGAGTGAATCAATTAACGCTGAGGGGGAGCTTGGTCAGGCAATGCACTAGTAGGATTAACGACTGGTGGAGTAGGATCAATTACTGGTTGGGGGATCCTAATTTAAAAAGATTATACAAGTTAATGTTGAAAAGAGCGCCATATTTCTTCTTACCCTTTTGATTAAAATGGATTCCATCCGAACCAAAGTATTCTCCGCTATCGAAAAATATAAGCCAAAATTCGATAAACTTTATCCCTTTACTCTCGTAAATGTGTTAAACTCCATTGTTTATGTTTTACTTACTTAAGCTTTACTTCAGATACAACCACAAGCATGCATTCTTGGCAGAATTCATACAACCATTCCCACGTCAGTTCTTTTTATTAATCTTATCGGTTAGGCTTTTAAACTCGTTTAATAGTCTCAGTCTGCCCTCCTATCTTTTTTGAAAAGTCATTGTTACCAAACATGTACAATGATGGAACAACTTTTACTCTCGACGTTAATGTGGTCTAATTCCCAATTTATTGTCCGATTTGTAGTACCTGGAAGACATCTAAGTTTTCTCTTGGTCACGTGTTTTGCTCCGAAAAAGTCCATTTGATTTCTATCTAGAGAATCTGCAATTAAAAAGGACTACTCTTCGTCAGCAAGCGAGTCGAACCTATTTTTATGGTAATGGTTTCAGAATCATCGTATTTCAGTTTCGAGGGTCTTTTATTTTTGATCGCCTTGAATTCTTGTTCATTTGTTCTACTTTTCGGACTACTCACTGTGGTTTCCAAACGGGCCATACTTTGTTCTAAACGTTTAACCTTATAGTTTATATCTGATGTTGGGATTTCACTGTGGCCTTTGTCTACTGGTTTGGATTTCTAGTGATACAATCCGAGCTTCAAGATTTTTTAGATTTTTCTTTAGCTCTAACTTGCTTTTCATGGTTTTCTCTAAGTTTACAAAACAAACATACACTTAAAGTTGTAATGTTGCTGAAATTACCTTCAGAAAGTTAAACACACCAATGTTGAACTTTACATTTAAAGCATTCGGGTTTCAGTTTACTTGGCCCTGTCCTATTTTGTTTATTTTTAATGTAGTTTACAATAATTAAGTAAAAAAATGCAAACGTAAAGAACTTATCTAGTTTTGAAAGGGTGGCCGTTTTTTCACGCTGTCTGGCCTAAGTGACTCGGAAAGGATTAACACCACCTCGAATACAATCTTCAAGACAAACCAAAACACAGCCTTATGGAACCACATTGTACTTTGACTGCTTTAACTCCTTTCTGGCTTACCGCCTCTAAATACTTCTCAAACACAGGAAAGAAAGCTTTATGTCACAACGTTCGTTATCTTAACTATAACTTCATATATAAATAAAGTGAATTTAGCTACAATTAAACACTAAAGCAAGGTAAATTAGATGTGTTAAGTTAGATATGAAGGTACCGAACACTATTTCAAATATATCACTTTACTGGCGAGTTAATTTTCCTGGCAAACAAGTTATCAAAATCACTGACACTAGACACTCGATAAACAACGAAGAATTGGCGAAGATTGAAAGAATAGGTGAACAGAGAGAGAGAGAGAGAGAGAGAGAGAGAGAGAGAGAGAGAGAGAGAGAGAGAGAGAGAGAGATTTTAAATTTAACTTTTATTACTTTCAATAAAAAGTTTTAAATTTAACTTTTATTACTTTCAATAAAATAGTTAAAATGTATATTATTCGTATTTTCATGTAATTACTTTTTCAATAATTATTAATTACTCTTTGAATAATTACATTTAACAATCATTTTACATGAAATTCAAAAATAATTAAAATTACATAAAATTTCTTAATAAATTTTTAAAATTAAATTTTTTTTTCTTGCTATTTATAATTAAAATAAAAATTTTTTTATTTAAAAACCTAAAAGTGACTATTTCAACTGATATATATATACACACAAGTTTTTAAATATTAAGACCGCACACAGTTTACCCCTATTTCGATTTTCGGGGTAGACGGTGATTGGGGGTGGGGTGTAGACTGTGATCAGGGGAAGGGTTTTAATGACGTTATTTCCGGATTTATTTATTTATTTATTTTATTTATTTATTTAATATATTTATTTATAAGAATTACTTTAATGCATTTTATTATCGCACCACATTTTCTTTCAAATTTTTGGGGGACACTTTTTTAAAACGAATTTACAATTTTTTTCGTCCATAATTACATTTAATTACTTTGTTTTGTCGGTAACTCTTGTCGGTAATTCAAAGAGAGGTCTGTAATTAGGTTTGATGTCAAAAAGTAATTACGGACTCTCTCTCTCTCTCTCTCTCTCTCTCTCTCTCTCTCTCTCTCTCTCTCTCTCTCTCTCTCTCTCTCTCTCTCCATGGATATACGAATCAGAATATCTGGACCTATAATTATCTATTTCTGTATCTATCATGATCAATATATAGATATTACTTCGGCCGTTTTTTAATTTCAAATTATGCCCCGAACGGATGAAAAAAACACTCTCGAGATGTGACATGAAATTGATAGGTTTGTGCGAGTTAGGTTAGGTTAGGTTAATTTACTAGTTTAATAGGATCATATGTAGAATTCGGACCCCAGCCTTCTTTAGTTAGCTTTATAAGGCTAACTAACGAAAATATCATGACCTAACTAACCAATCGTCAAGGGCGTACAGTTAACCTAACGATTGGTTAGGTTAGGTCGTGATATTTTCGTTAGTTAGCCTTATAAAGCTAACTAAAGAAGGCTGGGGTCCGAATTCTACATTTGATCCGTTTAATAGAATATTCCGTTGACCAAATAGTTTACTACTACTACTATTATTATTATTAATAAAATGTTTCAAAATAGTATTTCCTAAAATTTTTATCTGAAATGAAAAGAAAAATCTCCAAAAATTTTCTAAAACTCTTAATTCAAAATTTTTGGTCAACTTTATTTCTATTTATTTCAATAATATAGTCTAATATGGTTATAATATGGTTATTATATGGTTATAATATTGTCAAATATGGCTATAATATGGTTTAAGTAGTTACATAATATAGTTATCGTTCAATAATATAGTTAAATATAGTTGCACCTGAATAGTACAGTTAAATATAATTACACACGAGCGTAGTATAATTAAATATAGTTCAAATGACACACACAGACACACACACACACACAAACACACACACACACAGAGGGTTTACAAAAGTAAATAGACACCACACGATGATCGTCTTCAAGAACAAATGGGGAAAACTCATCAAGGGAATACCAAAACGTATGTCAAGTTTTAAGTAATGCAAACGGTAAAAAAGAGCAACACCATTCTAAATATATTCATTTAATAATAAATTTATTATTATTATTATTATTTACCGGCTTTTATCATCATATCTAAAACTATGGAAAAAAAAAAAAAAAAAAAAAAAAAAAACAGGTGTCTATTTACTTTTGGCAAAACCACATCTTTAGTTAAATAATTTTTTTTTATTCTAATATCGAATAATTTTTTTTGTATAAATTAATCTTTTTAGTAATTCTAATCTTGAACCGAATTATGCCTAAACTACTACGTACATTCGAATGAAAAAGACCTGTCCTCAAACAACCGTGTCCATTAACGCTATTTATCAGTAAAAAAAACGCGTAGAGTTTTACAATAGGATTTTTTGGATACACTGTCTACTGAATATATAAAACACAAAACTCTGTCTGTCTCATATATATATATATATATATATATATATATATATATATATATATATACACACACACGTAAATATGTATTACGACGAAAATTCATTTCTTTTGAAAGTTTAAAGTCAAATGTGAGCTTTAAAAATACATTCCGTAATCCAGTGTTAAGTCCGTAAGTCGAAACTAAAGTTTTAACTTTATGGACCTTTTAATATTAAACTTTACTGCAACTTTCAATCTCAAGTTAAGAAGTTCATAAAGTTGAAAAGTAACGCATAAAATCAACTTCCATTAATTTATTAGGCTTAATCAAAGTATGTATATATATATATATATATATATATATATATATATATATATATATATATATATATATATATATATATATCCCGTACATTCAGACGCATTAAAATTCCAATTAATAATTATGAGCCTGATTTAATTGTTAGTTTTTTAAATAATAATAATTTGCACGATCCCAGCTTAGTATCTGATAGTAAGTACTGTAATGTATTAATTTATTATGCCTTGTGTGTGTGTGTGTGTGTGTGTGTGTCATAAATCCCCAACTTGGTCGAACACTTTTGTTAATTTTCATAGGTGACAATTTTCTACCCAGTAGGTCGAACAGGTATATATAATTTTTTTATTTTCAAATTCTTAATGACGTTCGCCTGTGTTAAAGTAGCGTGTGGGGGGGGGGCCTATAAGTTTAGAGAAGGCGCTTTTTTCACCGTATACAATAATTATTTTTTCAAATTTCAGATTCTAATTTAAAAAACCGCAAAGTCAAATAAGTCGTCTTTTATGGCTTCCTCAGACTTTACACACCCTCTGATTTGTTTTAGGTTAACCCGAGTTAACCTGAGTTAACCTAAGTTAACAAAAGTTAACAAAAGTTAACCTAACATATTAACCTAGCGTAACCTAACCTTAAAAAAAGTAGGTCGTACGAGAAAATCCGACTTATTCGCAAAATTCAACCTAGTTGGTAAAAATGGTGGCTATTTTAGTTTGTTTAACGTTTGGGCTACGTTGTTGTCTTGAGTCTTCGATGCAACACCACTTCCCGTTCGATCAGCGAGGTTAAATGACGTTGGGTCTGTGCAATAGTTGGATGACGGACTCGTAGATGGTTCAGGTCGCACGTAACGCTTAGATCCCGTCCGTCACGTGACTTTCGCCGTTATGGAGGAAGCTAAACAACCCTAGACATCATTATCATTGTAATGTTTGTTTTTATAATTACAAGCGTGCATGGGGTGGAAGAATGGGTTGGAATACCGAAATTTCCGTAGAAAGGACAACCTCATTTGTGTAATAATTTTGTATATGGATTGTAAATGTGTGGTCTAGCAGTGGGTTCACCCACTCTGAAGAAATATACTTGGAGAAAAGGTAGTCTTGATACAGTTTCGGAAAAAAAGTTCGTCTAGAAAAAAATTAACTTTGAACATTCTCAATGGCGGACCGCGAAAGAGAATAAGATCGAGTGGGAAGTAAGCCTCAGTTTGTCCTTTGGAAGTAAAAATCTCATTCTTTTCGAGTGAGGCAGTTTGTAAAAATTCATGCCCAAAATGGCGTTTATTTGGCGAGCCAATCAAAACTCATTTTGGTCCCAATTTTTCAGTTTGGAGTGTAAACTGGCTCGTTTATACTTTATGGTTTACTCGCGTGTGTTAAAAGTGAAGTTTTGCATGCTAATTTTTACGAAAGTACTCGAAAGTACGGTATGCATGACGTAAATGAAAGCTCTCATTTTGGTAAAGATTTTCACCCTGAGATTTTGTGCTGGTTTGAAATCATCGCTGACTTCTTCCTCCGTGAATGAAACGAATGTTTTGGAATTAAAACATTCGTCACATAAATACACACACACACGCGCGAGCACAGAGAGAGAGAGAGAGAGAGAGAGAGAGAGAGAGAGAGAGAGAGAGAGAGAGAGAGAGAGAGAGAGAGAGAGAGAGAGAGAGAATATTTTTTGAGTTGTGATGAGAGTCGATCCAACTCTCAAAGAATTAAAGGAGGATACCTTTATAAATAATACTCTTCAAGCACACATGCACACACACACACACATATTGTATATATATATATATATATATATATATATATATATATATATATATATATATATATATATATATATATATATATATATATATATATATATATATTTTTTTTTTAACTGCAAATAATAAACCTTTCGGTTCATGGTATAGAGGAGGTACCGCCTCTAAGTAATGGTAATCCCTTAGTTTTTGAAAGAGCGATTCGATGTACCCTCAATATCAAAAATCAACACACAAAGCGAGACTATTTTAGCATCATGTGAAACAAGGAGAGAGGGATGGAATTCTCAATTTTTGCCAAGTCATTCTTCATCCTCCAAAAGACTAATTTACAGCAGAAATTTTTGCTAAAGAAAAATTGAATCCAACTCGTAGTTTTTACAGCCAACATAATGGCGACTTGGATTTTTTTTTTTTTGGCGGAGGGGAGGGGGGGGAAGGGGGGGGAGATTTTGAACTTTGGGATAATTATTTTTATAGACTAAATTTAGTGCGGGTGACGTCAGTTATTTATTTATTATATATATATATATATTATATATATATATATATATATCTGAACAGTTGAATAGTTGTTGGAACTAACAAATGTAATATGTATACACACACTCTCTCCTCTCTCTCTCTCTCTCTCTCTTTCATTTCTTTGATATTTACCGATATTTGATTCATTTTCTCATTTCTTCCTGTTTTTTCTGAGCACATTTTCTCTCAATATTTTTTTTTCTTTCAATCTCGCTTCACAGACACGAGACTTTCGTGAAGAAAATTTCTATATAGAGAAAATCACTGCAGGCTTCGAACACCTGAAAACGTTTTATATTATTATATATATATACATATATAAACCTGGTAAAACCTGCTTATTATATATACATACATATATAAACCTAGTAAAACCTGGTTAAGGTTCCGTACGTCGGTGTCTCTTCACACGAAGGTCAAGCTGGTGTCCCCCACCTCTAGGCCTAGCCTGATGGAGGAACGAGTTGCTTTCTTGCGATCTCCATCGCGCACACCCGGCTCATTTGGTACCGTCCTGAGTCGGCAATCTAGTCTTCTTTTGAAGATTTCAACTTTGATCCCTGTGACGTTCGTGAGGTCCTTTGGAAGCTGGTTAAAAAGTCTTGGCCCCTGACAACCAAGCTATTTTCTTTCAGTGTTGAGGGTGTCCCTTGTCGGGTCTTTAGTTTGGTACCACTACACATTCTACCTTTCTTATTTTCCAGTGTCCCGTAACTCTTTTTGCTTTGTTTATCACTATCTGATTCTCTGTTTCAGATTTTCCATCATCGGCGGTTATTATTACCCGTAAATCTTTTGCTTTCGTGCTTCCCTCTGAATTTCGTGTCTGTTTAAGTTCTTCATTGCTTCAATATCTCAAGAGCTGAAATTTCTCGGTGTTAAAGTTCATGTTATTGTCTTCTGACTGTTTGTATATTCTGTGTTTCCCTCTGAAGGGTTTCCACCTCTTCTGCATTGCCGATTTTTCTGCTGAGCTTTGTATCGTCAGCAGAGGACGTTACTATGCTGTTGTCGTCTACTTCACTGTCTCTGTCAGCATAATAATGAATAGGAATGAGTCTAATACTGTTCCTTGTATGTTAGAACTGAGCTGCGTACTTCTGATTCTGATGATGATATACCTTGGATTTTTACCGCTTGCTGCCGTTCCCTGAAGAAGTTGTAGATCCATTTGCATGTTATGCTCATACGTTTCATTTTATGTTCTATTACGTCGTGATCACACTTATCGAATGCTTTAGCAAAATCTGTGTATATTACATCGTAGTTATCACTGCTCTCAAGTGTGTCTATGTTGTTGTTATAGTGCTCTATTAGTTGTGATAGGCACGATCTTCCTGATTGGGATCTGTGCTGGTTCTCTCTCATTGAATCCTTCCCGCGTCTCCAAACAGTCATACATTTTCTCCCTGACTATTCTTTCAAATATTTTAGAGATGTGATGTCAGTAATACCGGTCTATAGTTCTTTTCTTGAGACCTATCCCCCCTCCCCTTTATATATAGGAACAATGTTCGCTCTTTTTGGTATGCTCGGTATTTACCCGGTGTCCAGGGATTTTCTCCATATCTAATAAAGGGGTGTAGCTATTTCATTCTTACAGTTTTTAATCAACAAGGTATTCCATTTGTCCGGGCCTGCAGCTAGACTAAATGTGTTTTTATTTGTCCTATAGCTTTCGCTGTATCTTCTGCAGTAAATTCAAAATCAATTATACATTCGCCATTTAATTCCTCTTCAAAAAAGGTATTTCTGTCAGGTACTGCCTTGTCTCTATTTAGGGTATTGAAAGGTGATTCATGTTGAGCTCTCAGTATTTCAGATATTTCGATCATCGATTACCGCTATTTTCGTTCTTTAAGGGTGTGATAGTGTTCCGCGTTTTGGTTTTTCTGCTATAAAAGTATTTTGGGTTATCTTTTATTGTTTTCACCGCATCTTCCTCTTCTCTCTCTCTAAATGATCCTTAATTAGGGCTTGTATTTCCCTGTCTCTACTTTCCAATTTTACTTATATCACGTTTTTGGTGGTGTTGTCTGTGTAGTTAATTAAGTTCGTGGCTACTCTCCTTCTCTTGCGGAATAGTGTTCACTTTTGCCTCTCGAAATAGTTCCTTTTTCCCGTTGGCTGTACTTTCGGAACATATTTTTTTAAGATTTCCAGCGTCTTTTTTCCCCAAGATTATTAGCATTTCTTCGGTTGTTTTATCCTCTAAGACTGTTTTCAACTTTATCTGTTCCATATGGGCTCCGATTTCTCCCCAATTTATGGCCTTAGAGTTTAGATTAAAAATTTCAGATTTGCTTTTCTTCAGCATGAGTATTTTCTTTTTGTGAGTACCTCGATAATCTTTTGGTCCGAGATATTTGTTAGTGTTATTTTTATACCATTGATTAAGTTGGTGTTATTTGTGGATACCAGATCCAAGCAGTTATTTTTTCTGGTGTTATCCGTTATCTTCCGTGTTAACATAATTCATTTTCTTCTCTTGTGCCCCCTTGTCCCGGTGTGTATATATATGTGTGTGTGTATATATATATATATATATATATATATATATATATATATATATATATTATTTCACGAAAGTAACACGTGAAAAATATTTATGATGAATAAAACCACGAAGGAAAGGAAACACAGAATGGTGCTCAAGCGTGTTCCTGAGGATGTCATTAGACGAAAGCGCTTGAGTACCATTCTGTGTTTCCTTTCCTTCGTGGTTTTATTCATCATATATATATATATATATATATATATATATATATATATATATATATATATATATATATATATATTTGTTCCCATTCTTTTGTATTTTATAAATGGAAAATTAAATCTTGAAATCAGGTTAATCTGATGTCGGCAATGGCTTCAGAGAATTTTGCAGTTAGAATGTTCAGAGGTCGAGAGATGACTACTAGTATCACGTTAAGTTTTTCAATTTTTAGTGCTAAGAGCTCCACGTAGCTGTTTGATTTACTTCTTACTGTCTTTGTCATATGGCTCTCACGTACGTATATAGCACAGCGACCTTTTCATCTTTCTGTTCTGTCAGCTGGTATTATGTTGTACCATCAATTTTTACTTCTTTTTTATCTGTGCAGTATTCGCAATTTTCACAATCTCCTCGGCAGTCTTTAAGATGTGTTTCCGCGAGGAATGCGATGTCAGTCCTTGTTTCTTCCATAAATGATTGCAGGTATGGAAACTTTGTTTATTACGTGGTTCGGTCTTAGCGCTTGAATGTTTGCCAGGACTTTATTTACGTTTCCGGTTTTGCGTTGTCTTTCGAGTATTTCAAATTCACTTTCCTTTAGTGTCGCGTGTTTTGTATTCCGATGGTTCTTCAAGAACGCTCCGTTTCCTGTTACCTATTCTGGTAGTTTCTTGCTTGATAAGGGATCGGCTTGGAGGTTTTCAACTGTGTGTGTTGAATGAGGCTTTGTAGCCGTATTGTGTCTGCGATGTCGAGAAAATTTGCGCTTTGGTTTAATATATACAGGGTGTTTGAAAACTTTCTGTACAAATTGTAATGGGGGATAGGCAACACCAAGACAAACCCTTTTCGTCTATAAGTGTATGTCCGCTGACATCACCATTCGGCGCGAGAGGGCGCCGCTGCAATTGGCTAAAAGGTGAAGTGGGCTAGACTCGCGCTTGCCGCGGGCATTCTTAAATCGGACGTAGTACGCGTAACATGGAGCGCTTCACGACTGCTGAGATGGCTGACATGCATATGGTGTATGGGGCTGCCAATGGAAACGGAAGAGCTGCTGTGAGGTTGTACCGACAGCGCTTCCCAAACAGACGTGTGCCAAACCACCAAACGTTTGCGCATTTGCATCGGCGACTGCGAGAAACTGGAACATTCCATGCAAACATGCATGACACTGGCCGGAAGAGAAACGTGCGCTCTCCTGACATGGAAGAAGAAATCCTACGGCGATTTGAGGACAATCCAAGCGCAAGCACGCGAGGTGTTGCACGTATCCTCGGTGTGAACTACGACTTGGTCTGGAGAGTGTTGCACGAGCAGCAGTTACATCCGTTTCATCGTCAGAGAGTCCAGGCATTACAACCTCGGGATTACCCTCTTCGTGTGGAATTCGCACGCTGGTTTCTGCAGCAGACAGCGATGCAGCCTAATTTTCCGGCTTATGTGCTGTTCTCAGATGAGGCCTGTTTCACACGTGAGGGTGTGTTTAACATGCACAATTCTCACGTGTGGGCGCACGCAAATCCACATGCTACATGGGTGCATGCTCATCAAGAACGGTTCGCCGTCAATGTTTGGGCGGGTATCGTCCATGGCAAGTTGCTGCTCGTGCAACACTCTCCAGACCAGGTCGTGGTTCACACCGAGGATACGTGCAACACCTCGCGTGCTTGCGCTTGGATTGTCCTCAAATCGCCGTAGGATTTCTTCTTCCATGTCAGGAGAGTGCACGTTTCTCTTCCGGCCAGTGTCATGCATGTTTGCATGGAATGTTCCAGTTTCTCGCAGTCGCCGATGCAAATGCGCAAACGTTTGGTGGTTTGGCACACGTCTGTTTGGGAAGCGCTGTCGGTACAACCTCACAGCAGCTCTTCCGTTTCCATTGGCAGCCCCATACACCATATGCATGTCAGCCATCTCAGCAGTCGTGAAGCGCTCCATGTTACGCGTACTACGTCCGATTTAAAAATGCCCGCGGCAAGCGCGAGTCTAGCCCACTTCACCTTTTAGCCAATTGCAGCGGCGCCCTCTCGCGCCGAATGGTGACGTCAGCGGACATACATTTATAGACGAAAAGGGTTTGTCTTGGTGTTGCCTATCCCCCATTACAATTTGTACAGAAAGTTTTCAAACACCCTGTATATATAATATATATATATAATATATATATATATATATATTATATATATATTTTATATATATATATATATATATATATATATATATATATATATATATATATATATATATTATATATATTTTTATATATATATATATATATATATATATATATATATATATATATATATATATGGCACACATTCAATCTTGACCCCCAATTTGGCGTCAGATTTTGTAGCGTCTCTAAATGGTACTAAATTATACGATAAATTTTGTATTATACAAAATTTTAAAAACAGAGAAGACCCCTTAAAATTTGAGTCGGGGGCAGAAACTTAAAAATATTTTTTATCATTAAAAAACTTTAACGATAATTAATTTTTACTCTTTTTTCAAAGTCTGAAAAACATTGAAGAAAATAATAATATTTTCTATGATGTTAAAAGAAATTAACTTCATACAAAATCTACCTACCCCATCTCCCCCAAAAATCAGGGTACAGTGCCCATGGGTACAGTCCATGTAGTGTAAAACCGACTTTTTAAACGAAATTTAGTTTTGGAAAAAATTTCGTCAAGGACCACAAATTTTCTAAAAAGTGTAAAAAATTACTAATTGGTCTTTTTTTTTTGTCGTTCTTCTTTTATATTTTTCATACTTTTTGATGGTTACAGTATTAAATTAAAAAAAAAATACTGATTAGTAATTTTTTATGCTTTTTTTCCAAGAAAGTTCGTTTCCACGCGAATTTTTTCCGACTTCCTAAAAAAATAACAGAACTGGAAGGAACTAAAGTTCTATTTTCCAAGTGACATGTACATATATATAGGGTGTCCCGTAAGTCGGGCATCATAGGAAAAATAATAAAAAAAGGCAAAACAAAAGCTTTTATTTACAGAACCTGCTCAATATGTCCACCATTGTTTTCAATACACAAATTCAGACGTGATACCCAGTCAGCAAGCACACGGTGAATGATGTCAGGAATAATGGTGTTACATGCCCCAATAATGCGCTGCCGCAAATGTTCAACACTCCTAATTTTCTTTGCGTATACCAGCGCTTTCAAGTGGCCTCAGAGATAAAAATCTAGTGGCGTGAGATCCGGGCTTCTAGCTGGCCATTCCACAGGCCCTCGACGTCCTATCCAATGACCAGGGAATTGTTGGTACGGGTATTCCCTTACTTGGGTGCTGTAATGTGCAGGAGCGCCGTCTTGCTGGAACCATGTTGGGAAATTTCCTTCTTCGTTCAAGACACTGGGAAATGCTTCTTCCTTGAGCATACGTAGATACGTGCCTCCAGTGACATGTTCATCGAAAAAGAGGGGGCCTATGATGCGATCCTTCCAAATGCCACACCATACCATCACCCGAGATGCACCTTGTTCCTTTGAAGAGGTATACCAGTGTGGGTTGTTTTGAGACCAGTAGCGGGTGTTCTGTCGATTTATCTCACCATTTCTATAAAAAACAGCCTCGTCACTGGACAGAATGGTGGACGGGAAATTGGCATCCCGAGCATATGAATTATGGTTTGTAGAAATAGAAAAATATGAATTTCTCCTATGATGCCGGACTTATGGGACACCCTATATATATATCAATGGCGTGCAGTCAGGGAAAGTTAGGTAAGTGCCGCCTACCCTAATAAAATCTTTTTAAAGATATTAAGGACAGTACCATATTTTTCAGAATAGTCTACAGTACATACCCACTAGCCAGGTATGAAGTTTATCATTAGCTACTATAATTATATATGTACATGTAGTTGGTGTGCTGAGTGTGCTCGCACGCAATGCCTGCTTACTCTGTAGACGTACCCACCGCACGTCACTGATACATATATATATATAAAACCTTGGTTTAGCTTTCGCCTGAATTGTTCATTCTGACGAAGGTCAAACTTGTCACTCCACCTCAGACCTACAGTTTAACGTGGAACCCGAACCACGCCCCACCAGCAGCCCAGCGTCTTAACCACTAGGCTACCCAGGGTACCCATTTATCTACCAACCAATTTTTATTGTGTGGGAGGATGAAGAGTTGGGTTTGCTGCGCGCCGCCTGCCTCCGCCGGGTCTCGATCCCGGGCCGATGGATTCGCAGTCAGCGACGCTAACCACAATACCACCGAGGCGCTGGTATATATATATATATATATATATTAGTGTGTGTGTGCGCGCGCGCGCGCGCGTTACACATCCAATATATTGTATTAATAATTTCACATTTAATTCACGTTTAAGTATGAAGTTAATGCAGTACATACATATACTCGTGTGTGTGTGTGTGTATGTATATATATATATATATATATATATATATATATATATATATATATATATATATATATAATAGTAATGGCGTGTAAAAATTATATTATTAATGGCAATAAAAAGAATTGTTATACCCGAAATCTCAATTTTCGAAGTCGTCATCTGGAAATTTAATTATCGCTAATTTTATAACCGCTAAAACTGTTTTCATTCGGACTTATTACTTTATTGCTCTCTCTCTCTCTCTCTCTCTCTCTCTCTCTCTCTCTCATGATTCACAATAAAAAACCTACACAAAGTTAGAGTATATTTTTTATTTTTTTATGCAGCAAGGCTGGGCTAAAGGCCAATTGCCACAACCCCCCTTCCCCATAGAGTAAGAAGGGAGCCAAAATCAAGATCCAAGGTTTTAAAGCTGCCTGGACTCTCTGCGTTTGAAATATTGGAAGTCTAGATAGGGGGAAAGATGGATTGATGAAGATTGTTCCAGAGTTCACCGGTTGAGTAGATGAAAGATTGAAGCACCGATTAACCGTTGCACTAGAGTTCGAAGGGAAAGGAATGAGGCTGTGTCGGAAGTCTGGTACTACGTACTCTCCTTAAAAGAGGAGGCATGCAGGTAGTGTGTTCAGTAGAGACTTATAATAGTAAAGAGAGAGTGAAACAACACTGCGGCGAAGAAGGAGGGATCGGACAGTTAGTAAGAGGCGGGAGAATTGATGAGACGAAAAGGCTTTGATTCCACCCAGTCAAGTAGGGCTCTGTGGGTTGAGCCACCCTACACACGAGAAGCGTACTCCATACAGGGGCGGACAAGACCCCTGTACAGAGACAGCAACTGAGTGGAGTTGAAGAAACCGCGCAGTCGGTACAACACACCTAACCCCTTTGAAGCTGTTTTAGAAACAGAGTATATGTGACCTTTTTAGGAAAGATCACGAGAAAACGAAACGCCAAGAATGTTGAAGGAAGAAGTAGGATTGAGTTGTTTATTGTTGAAGGTAAGGGTTTAGTCATGCGGAAGATTGTGACGAGTAGAAAGATGAAGGAACCGAGCTTTTGAGGCACTGAAAGCTACAAGGTTTTCTCTGCCCTCGTCAGAGATTGTAGAAAGATCAGAGGTCAGGTGCATCATAGCCGTCCCACACGACGCATGGAGTGACGGTTGAGAGGGACGCTTTGTGAAGCAGGTGGAAAAGTGAAGAGAGGAATCATCGGCATAGGAGTGGATAGGACAGGAAGTACGATTTAATAGATCATTGATAAATAAAAAGAAAAGAGTGGGTGACAGGACAGAACCCTGAGGAACACCACTGTTAATAGCTTTAGGAGAAGAACAGTGGCTATCTATCATACAACCGCAGCTATAAAACGGCCAGAAAGGAAATCAGAGATGATAGACTATCAAAAGCTTTTGATATGTCTAACGCAATAGCAAAGGCTTCACCGAAATCCCAAAAGAAGGATGACCAAGCGTTAGAAAGATATGCAAGATGATCGCCAGTAGAGCGTCCCTTGCGAAACTCAAACTGACGATCTGAAAGAAGACTGAGAAGAGAGATGTTTAAAAATCTTCCTATTAAGGATAAATTCAAAAACTTTTGAAAGGCAAGAAATCAAAGCAATTCGACGATAGTTGGAGGGTTGAGAGTGTCACCCTTCTTTGGGACAGGCTGAATGAAAGCGAACTTCCAGTAGGAAGGAAAACTACCAATTGAAAGACAAAGACAAAAGTGCCTAGGCAGGGCGTCACCACAGAAGCCCCGTTCTCGAGAACAACAGGAGGAACACCATCAGGATCGTACGCCTTTCTAGAGTTAAGCCCAGATAGGACGGGAAAAACATTTTTGGAAGAGATTCTAATTTCAAACAAAATTAAGTCAGAGGGAGGAGATAGAAGAACAGCGCGGAATCGTCCAGGGTCGAGTTGGAGGCAAAAGTCTGAGCGAAGAGTTCAGCTTTATCTGTAGAAGAGACTGCAACTAAGCTGTCATAATGGAAAAAAGGTAAAGTAGTTGGAGAGATTCTTGCCAGAAAGAGCGAGAAGAATTAGAAATGGATGGTTTTTCACATTTTTGTTTGATGAAGAAATTTTTAGCGAGTCGAAGAACATATTTTGCACGATTTAGGTCAGAAATATAAGCTAAGTGAGAGAGTCAGGAGTTGGATGGCGACGCTACCTCTCTGTTGCGGATAGCACTAGAACAAGTAAAATTAAACCAAGGTTGTATTTTTTTACATTAGTAATAAGACTGCCCGAAAGAATGCCCGAGAGAATCACCTCTGTGGTGCGCTCAGCACACTCGGAGGAGCTCCGGCCACGGAAGCAATAATCATTCCAGAGTAATCATTCCAGAGAAGTACTGCCTAAGGACCTCCCAATTAGCGGCGCCAAAGTGCCAAAAGTGTCTCCTATTGGGAGGATCCAAAGGCCGAACTGGAGCGATAGGGCAGGAAACAGATACAAGATTTTGGTCGGAGGAGCCTAACGGAGAAAAAAATTTGACAGAGTAAGAAGAAAGACGAGTGGTGAGAAATAAATCCAGAATGTTGGGCCTGTCTCCAAGGCGATCGGAGATACGAGTATGGTGCTGTACAATCTGCTCTAGGTCATTCGGGATAGAGAAGGTGTAAAGCTAGTTCACCAGGGATGTTGTAAAATGGGACGAAAGCCAAAGGTGGTGGTGAACATTGAAATCTCCTACATTGGAGATTTCAGCAAAAAGAGAGAGAGATACAATGTATTCCACTTTCAAAGTGAGGTAGTCAAAGAGTTTAGATAGTTAGTAGAATTAGAGAAAGGTAAACAGCGCAGATGTATTTAGTTTGAGACTTGGCATGTAAGCCATAGCCAGAGGGTGCAGAATTCGGAGGATTCAAGTTCGGGAAAACGAGAACAAGTTAAGTCGTTTCGTATATACAGTATACAACAAGATCAAACTTTGGAATGAAATTGAGTATAGAGAAAGTAAGAGGGTACAAAAAAGGGGTTGCTGTCAGTCGTCCCAGACACCCGAGTTTCAGTGAGGAAGAGAAATCGAGGTTTAGAGGAGAGGGTGTTCAACAGATAAAAAATTGGGGAAAGGCACAAATGTTGTAAAAGTTTAAAAAAAGTGAATCAGGCAGAGGTCCAGAACATGTCGAATAAGCAGTTACAGAAGCAGCCCCGCTTCCCGGTATCGGTAGCGGGGGAGCCAGAAGTAGGGACATTTATATATAATCCCCTTCCCAGGGGACTCCGAGGCTCTTGATGTCGGTGCCATTTTGTTGGCTTTTTTAATTTGGAAAAAATTGTGCAGTATGTAAGATGCATGTATGTGTATTGAAGAATAATGAGAGAAGTGTGTGTGTGTGTGTGTGTGTGTGTGTGTGTGTGTGTGTGTGTGTGTGAGAGAGCGGGGAAGATGAGACATGGGAAAAAGGAGCGTGACAGGAGAAATGGGAGTTTCAGCACTCCCTGTCCTGCTTTTCGTTCCTCCCCACAGTACTTCCCTGGTCGATTGGTGTCTTCAATCTCCTCATATAATATATATATTTTTTTTTTTTTACAGTCAATGTGTGAAACCAGTCATTTCACGTAATGCCTAAAAATTTCAGCCATTTAGGGTAATTCGATTAAGCGATTAATGACTTCGTGAAGGTAAGGTTAGGTTAGGTTAGTAACGCGTATTACCTACTGTACGTTTAAGGGTCACAAGTATTACGCGAAAGGCCTAAAATGTTTAGGCATTACGTGAAATGACTGGTTTCACATATTGACTAATATATATAGATAGTGGTGTAAGGGTTAGCATCGCGGACTACGAATCCACTGGCCATGGGTTCGAACCCCGGCGATAGCAAGCGCCGCTCAGCTCACACGGTTGTTCATCCTTCCATACGAAAAAAAAAATTGCCCGGTTGATAAAGGGATACCCTGGGTAGCCTAGTAATTAGGACACTGGGCTGCTGATCGGGAAGACATTAGATCGGGTCCGGGCGATGACTTTGTAATTTCTGACCATCCATGGTCGGTCGTAGCTCGGATTCAACGTTAAGCTGTAGGTCTGAGTTGGGGCAACAAAATTAACTTCCGTGAGAACGAATAATGCGGATGGAAGTAAAATCAAGATTACCAAAGGTATATTACACGATAAGCGAGTATAAGCAAACAGCGACCGCATACACTGTCCTCCCCACCAATGTATAAACCAATTAGGATAGTGTGTATGTAAATCCTGTAAACATTGAAACCGTAAAGTTACAGTTAAAACTGAAAGTGATGCATCGTCTTAGACTTAAATAATAGTTTTGCTTGACACACGAGCAGACAGCTAAAGCCCCAAGTTAATAGTTAAGCTGACTAGTAATTGTACTGTACTAAAACATATGTATTAGTTTTGACCTAGTCTTTATCTCGTGTACCGTGTATGAAATCAATTAAAAATTGGGCTTACCCGTAAATATGTACATACTTGAACCTTTAATTAGATAAATTGCACACCCGTGATAATGAAGATGGATTAGACTAAATAGGTGAATTAATTGGGTCATCTGATTCATTTATCAGTACATCTTAATTGATGCTGTATATGGGATCAGAGTGTTTGTCAGAAATTATATATAGACTAATTGGTTGCGTAGTCATTCACAAAGTACCTGAATTAATATATATATATATATATATATATATATATATATATATATATATATATATATATATATATATATATACACACAGTAGTATTACATAAATTTGCCATAAATTGTGTAAAAAATAGGAAATTCAACTAATATTAATTTATTGCATGCAATAGGGTATGAATGAAATATTTATGTTTCTTCTAAATTTGTTGGTCATTTTTAAATCATTTTTAACATTCCTTGAAAACTCTCTCTCTCTCTCTCTCTCTCTCTCTCTCTCTCTCTCTCTCTCTCTCTCTCTCTCTCTCCTATTATGAAGAAACCATCCATCTATGAAAATAACTAGACTATAAAAAAAAAAATCAGTAAAAATTAATAATTGGTATAACTAAAATATAAACTAAGTCATTATGAGTCATCATCTTTAATTCAATTTCTTTCTGATGTCAGTTATGAAATTGGGAGAATTCAATTTCCCAATTTCGATGATCGCAAATTGGGGCATTTATTTCGCATTATTTTGACCATTATTATCATACCCATTTCAACTTCGACCTATACCCTAAACCCATTTCATTTTCCCACCCTTAAATTAAATACAGTATATATAATGACGACATTCCATTAGCGTATTATATATAGTCTATATATATATATATATATATGAGAGAGAGAGAGAGTTCTTTGGAAGAACTCTCGACAGCCGCGTCAAGATGAAATTGTTTTACGATCTTGAGAAATGACGAAAGAAGAGCGACATTTGATTGGTTATCGAGAACTCATTTCCGGTGATTTGAACCAATCAGAGGTTACCTGTCATTTTGAAGGAAGAGACAGGGAGACAGTGGGACCATCGAATAATAAGACCAGTGAAACGGCGAGGTCGCGGCTGTTCTCAAAGACAGAAGGAGTTTATAGCCATCGTTAATACACTCTAAACAGCCTCTGAATATTACCCTAATTTTCTCTCTCTCTCTCTCTCTCTCTCTCTCTCTCTCTCTCATTACCGCGAAGTACAAGAAATAGATGTCGCTGTAGTATCGATGTGTAGACAGCGGGTAGACAGTGGGTAGATGAGCCCAGAAACGGGTCAAACCTTCCCCCCATAAAAGGGATCAAGTGATAGTAGGGCAAAATGCAGATAAAAGAAATGAAGAGTCGAAGAATTTGAAATAATTGAAGGGAGATTAATTTTCACTTTCATAACCAATCAAATTCTTTAATCCAATTATTAATAATTAAAATCTTAATTCAATTATTATTATTATTATTAATTTAGCTAATTAAACCGGGTGCAAAAAGATAACCAATGGTCATAACAGAAAATCAGTGTGTGTGTGTGTGTGTGTGTGTGTGTGTGTATTACACTTTACATACTGAGAAAAAAAAAAATATATATATATATACACACACTTTACATACTAAAAAAAAATATATAGAAAGAATCACTATTTTCATATATATATATATATATATGTGATGAGGAGAGAGAGAGAGAGAGAGAGAGAGAGAAATAAGGCATCTACCGGTCTCTCAGGTCCTTCCACCTCATCCCCAGTAATTACTGGCAAGAGTCTGGCGAGGCGAAATGGGCGGAACCCTCAATCCGGATTCCTAAACTAAGCCTTACGTCACAGAACCCTAAAGCCCATAATAGCCCGAAAGGTCAAATTCTTCTTGGTTACCTCTCTCTCTCTCTCTCTCTCTCTCTCTCTCTCTCTCTCTCTCTCTCTCTGAGTCGATTCCATCCATTTTCTTCCTTTATATATATATATATATATATATATATATTTGCTTTAAACCCATATGGAATATTCCAACACATGTTCAGAGAAAAACATTGCATCGCTCGTGGAAAAGCGTGTGTTGTGTGTTACAGCAAAGTGTAACTCTCAAAAATACATTAAAAGAAAACTTTAAAATCTGTTCCATTGACAAAGATACTATTACACACACACACACACACACACACACACACACACACACACACACACACACACACACAGCAAAGGTAGGTCGATAAATAAACACGTAGACGATATATCGAAAAACTGAAAAGTATCGTATTAAGGATACAATTACTATCGTCATTTTAAATAACTTTTGACCGTAAATTAAATGAAATTTTAGTGTTTTTTCGCTATGATTTAATACCACTTTTGCACTGCAATTTACATCCTAAAAAAACTGTACAATGAATAATTTATTGTGTGTGTGTGTGTGTGTGTGTGTGTGTGTGTGTGTGTATACAGGGTGTCCCGTAAGTCCGGTCTCGTAGGAAAATTTATTTTAAATTAAATTTACAAAAATAATAGATAAGAACGAAAACAAATATTCAAATTGATGTCTTCTTTTGGGACCTTTTTTTGTTGTTGCAGGTAGAATAACACTCAATGGCTAATATGGAAGCGAGTTACACTCATGAGAAAAGGCCTCCATATTAGCCATTATGTGTTATTCTACGTGCAACAAAAAAAAAAAAAGGTCCCAAAACAAATTTAAAATAAATTCTTCTCCAAGACCGGACTTATGGGACACCCTGTATATATTAGTTTCGTTTCCATCCGAATTGTTTATTCTGACGAGGGTCAAACTTGTTGCCTCACCTTAGACCTATAGCTTAATGTGGAATTTGAACCACGACCTACGAGGGAACTCGGAAATTATAAAGTCCTCGCCCGGACTCGATGTCATAACCTCCCAATCAGCAGCCAAACATCCTAAACATTTGGGCTACGCGGAGTGTCCAGGTATCTACCGACCAATTTTTTTTCGTGTAGAAGGATGAACTGGGTAAGCTGAGCGACGCCTGCCCTCATGGAAATTTGTGTATTTTTATTTTTTTATTCTTTTAAATTGTTTAAAAAAATAACTATAAAATATTTTATCATGAATTTACGTCTAAAACTTCTTTTTATAATCCAAGCTTGGAACATATACCTTGGTTTTGCTTCTACCCGAATTGTTCATTCTCACGAAAGTCAAGCTTGTCACTCCGCCTTAGACCTACAAGTTTAACGTGGAATCCGAACCACGCCCCACCAGCAGCCCAGCGTTTTAACCACTAGGCTACCCTGGGTACCCATTTATCTACCAACTAATTTCTTTATTGTGTGGAAGGATAAACAGCTGGGTTTTGCTGCGTGCCGCCTGCCGTCACCGGGTCTCGATCCCGGGGCCGATGGATTCGTAGTCAGCGATGCTAACCACTACACCACCGAGGCGCAATTTGCATATATATATATATATATATATATATATATATATATATATATATAATACATAGAGAGAGAGAGAGAGAGAGAGAAGAGAGAGAGAGAGAGAGAGAGAGAGAGGGGGGGCCTATATGCCTGAGTAGACTGACTATTGAGACGTTGGGTTGCTGATCGGGAGGTCGTGAGATCGAGTCTTTGCCAGGATTTTCTAATTTCAGATTTCCTTGGCGGCTCGTTGTTTAGAGTCCACATGAAGCTGTAGGTCTAAGGTGGGGTGAAAAACTTGACCTCCGTCAAAGTGAATAATTCGGCCGGAAGCAAATTAAGCTTCTAAGCCTCGATGGTACAGTGGTTAACATCGGTTACTACAAATCCACCAGCCCCGGGTTAGATTCCTGGCGAAAGCAGGCGACGCGCAGCTTACCCAGCTGTTCACCCAGGAAAAGTATATTGGTAGATAAATGGGTACTCTGGGTGTCCTAGTGGTTAAGACGTTGGGCTGCTGATCGGAAGGTCGTGAGATCGAGTCCGGGCAAAGATTTTGTAATTTCTGACCACCCGTGGTGGTTCGTGGTCCTGATTCCAAGTTAAGCTGTAGGTCGAAGGTGGAGTAAGAAGCTTGATCTTCGTCAAAATGGACAATTCGAGCGTTAACAAAACCAAGGTGTATATATATATATATATATATATATATATATAGAGAGAGAGAGAGAGAGAGAGAGAGAGAGAGAGAGAGAGAGAGCAGGGATTCTTAACCTGGTGCTCGCGAGCACCAAAGTGCTCTTTAAGTTTTGTAAAGTGCTCTCCACCATCACCTAAAACTTTGCTCGCGAGCAATTAAAGTTAATTTTTACTTTTAAAAAGGTATTATTTTGGTTTGCTTTTTAGTTGAATATCATTGGTGCTCCTTGAGAAAAGTAAAGGCATTAAAGTGTTCACTAAGAAGAAAAGGGTAAGAAACCCTGATATACAGGGTGGCGCAAAAGTCAGGAACCATAGGCACATTTTAATAATTTGGGTTTTAATATGTTTTTTGTTCTTTTCAGATTTGTTGTTGAACCTATGGCACAGAAATTGACAATAGATGAACGGGTGGCGATAGTTTTAATGTGTGCAAGGCGTGGTAACACACACCGATCAGTTGCTCCTGCTTTTAATGACAAACACCCTGAGAGGCCGCCAGATGTTCAGGCATCAGTTGGAAAACTGTTCACTCGCTTCAAAGAAACGGGAAGTGTTCATGATCGGCCGCGTAGTGGCCGGCCAAAAAGTTCAACCGATGCAGCAACATCACTAACGGTAACTCAATCACCTCGAAAACAGCCCACGTAAGTCCTTAAGAAAGTTATCCCAGGAAATGGATGTCTCCAGAAGATCCATTCAACGACTTCTTACGACAAATCGTTTCCACCCTTACAAAGTCCAACTCGTTCAGGAACTGCACGGTGACGACACAGACCGTCGTGTAGAGTTCTGCCAGTGGTTTCTACAACATCGACAGCTTCAACGAAGGATCATGTTCAGCAACGAAGCGATATTTCACCTCAGCTTGGATGGAGGAAGGACATGTGCAATTCGATCCACGAATTATGGTGTGGGCTGCGCTCTGGTGGGATCGGTTAATTGGTCCGTACTTTTTCGACGGCACTGTAACAGGTGAAACATATCTGCATATGCTGCAAACATTTCTAATGCCCATACTGGAAGACATTCCATTGGCAGAACGGGCGGAGATGTGGTTTCAGCAGGATGGTACACCACCACATTTCGCAACCATCGTCCGGAGCTCTTTAGATGTCACGCCTCTTGACTTTTTCTTGTGGGGCCATCTGAAGTCGGTAGTCTATGCTGATCGACCCAGAACCATACGTTCTCTAAAGGATAAAATCATATATGAGTGTGCCAAAATCAGTACCAATGTGTTAAGGAATGTTCAAACATCATGCATTCAACGCGTCAGAAAGTGTCTCCAAGTGGAAGGCCACCAATTCGAACATTTATTATAATTTAATAAAATGTGCCTACGGTTCCTGACTTGTGCGCCACCCTGTATATATAATCATCGATGCATTCATAGTTTAAGTGGAAGTATGAAGAATTAAACATCATTTTACATAGAGCACCATCCCGCCCATACGCCCATCTCAGGGTACGAGCAGCTCACAGCAGCAAAATAGGGGGTCAAAGTACTCACGAGGCTTTCGTACGTGTTTCATCAACACTGAAATCTGTGTTAGTCTTGTCCAAAGGACATCCATATCCGTATTCAATTGATTGCAGTTTTCGTTAGTTTGTATTGCCGATACCCCCAGTCATTATCAGTCCTGGTGCATGATTCTTCAGAAGCAAGATGCGCCGCAAGTCTGTGTTTCCTCCCCAAGGCAGTTCAAATTTACCTATATCAATCACAGTCACACTCGCACTACCTCAGGCTTGCTCCACACAAACTAGACCAATAACCACGAGTATTGGCAATCGCAAACCTTCTATATATAGGCCTGTATTTTGTTTAGAATATATATATATATATATATATATATATATATATATATAATATATATATATTATATATATATATATATATATATATATATATATATATATGTGTAAACTCAACACGGAAAAAATTGTATTTGTAAATTCAAACTAAAACAGAATTTGAAGAAGACTACGCCTTACGGTAGAATAACCTCCCAAAAAACAAACCCAGAATAAAATTGGGAAAAACCTTAAATATCTTTATCTTTTCCTTGTTTTGCAGTCACGATTTCGGTATGTCTTCAGTCACTCGTATATCTCTCTATATAATCCAGTCCCTCCGTCCTCATTCCTGCGAGTATCTGAGTTTTTTTCCCTTTTCACCGCTACTTCCAGTACCTTGGATACCTTGGTTTTGCTTCCGTTCGAATTGTTCATTCTGATGAAGGTCGAGCTTGTCACTCCACCTTAGACCTACATTTTAAAGTGGAATCCGAACCACGCCCCACCACGGGCGGTCAGAAATTACAAAGTCCTCGCCCGAACTCGATCTCACGCCCTCCCGATCAGTAGCCCAGCGTCTTAATAAGCTACCCAGGGTAGCAACCAATTTTTAGTGTGTGAAAGGATGAACAGCTGGGTTTGCTGCGCGCCGCCTACCGTCACCGAGCTTTCGAACCTGGAGCCGGTGGATTCGTCGTCAGCGATGTTGACCACTACACCACCACTATCATAAACATAATCGTCATCGTCATTATTATTATTATTAATGGTTATTATTCTTTTGTTGTTATTTTTTTGTTATTATTAATTTTAGACAGAATACCTTTGTTGTTTTCATTCCAGTTCGCTTTTTTACAACCGTTTGATTGTTTTTTCTTTATAGTTTTAATTTTGTCTATTGTCTATTTCCGAAACCTTCTCGTCCCATTATCTATCTACCGTGATTTTCCACGCTCATATTTCCCTTCATGCCTGCACTTCCGTATCTCAAGAGTTAAACATGTTTTTATACAAAGCACCATTCCGCCCATATATATATATATATATATATATATATTGGGAAATTTATTAAGAAATTATTAATAATACTATTATCGTTATTATTATTATTAATTAGAATACTTTTAGTCGTTCGTAGAAAACGAATTACAAGTATTGAATTACTTTTAAACCCCTTAATTTGGGGGATAACAATATTTTTTGTTTACTTAAAAGTTAAAACACCGGTAATTTATATCTAATTATAATATTATTACTAGACATAATTTGATCAAAGGTAGAAAAAAATTGATGATGATATTTCAACTGGCGAAATTTAGTAAAATATCTATTTCCTAATTACATTATAATTACTTTGGTAAATATTTTTCTATAGCAAATATTTCGCTATTATCTATTTTTAGACTATCATTTATTTCAAAATGTAGTCACATTCGAGTTAGGGGACACACACACACACACACACAGTTCTCATTTGTAGGGTATCTATCGTAAGAAATTATATTACTTCCCACGAAATGTCTTTGGCAACCTAAATTAACCAAATGTATTTCAGCCAAACCCATCGTCAACTAACCTAATTAACCTCACTTTATCTCGAACCTAACCTTAACATAACCTCACTTTATCTTGAACTTAACCTAACCTAACTTTAAATTAACTTATCCATAACCCAGATACGGATTAACTGGCGTCCCGCCTGCCATATTCTTCCCACAAGATATTTTTGCCCGTTCCACAGCCTTGAATTTTTTGTTGGAAAATTACCGATAAACAAACAAAATATAAATAAATAAATAAATAAATAAATAAATATTATTGAGATGTTTTAACATCAGAGCTGGATTACACTTTGATGTAATAACATCACTTGTTTTATTTTTGAAGGGAACACATTTTTCGATTCAACAACAACACAAAAATAATAATAATAATAATAATAATTAATAATAATAATAATAATAATATTATTATTTTGGAATATTTGTTATTTATTTCACTGGTGTGATCCGGACCCAGGACTTATGGGGGAGGGGGCAAAAGAAAGTTCCCAAGCAAGTAGAATTTGCTCATTCCTAACCTATCTTTAACCTTAGCTTACCTTTAACTTGACCTTAGCTTATCCGTAACCTAACCAAGTTTACATTTAATCTTAACCTAGCGTATTCTTAATCTAACCTAACCTAGTCTAACTCAATCTCATCCTTAAACCTAACCGTGACAGAAATGGAAATGGAGACGATACGAAATAAGAAGAGACCAAATAATTAGATAAGGTAAACCTTTAACGCCGGAATTGTTTGTAGGGTTAAGTTATAAATGCGTGTATTTGAAAGGTTACCAATATGTAGCGGTCGTCTTTCTAGGGTTAAATAAGTAATTTTTATACGTTTTTAAACTTCTACATGAATAATATATGTTATAAAACACACACACACACACGCAGAGGGATGTATTATATTTGAGTTCCCTGCTTTATACCAGTTCAAGTTTCGAACCGGACGAGTACGGTCCATTGCGTTAATTCCTATTATTATTATTATTATTAACCCGCACCATCATTGGATTCGAACCCCCGACCTCAGTGTTTTCACTTCGCTTAGAGGAAAACTATATTACCCATTTGATTACTGGCGCTGGTTTATTGTACAATATACCAAAATTTAAAAGAAAAATTTACATAGATTTTTTGAAAAATAAAATTTTAGTCGGATTTTTTTCCTATTTCTAATTTTTAACAATTTTGCCATGAAATTTTTGGCACTTTTTATATAAAAAAAGTTCACCTTTCAAGCTGCAAAGATCTGTTATATATGTTAAAGTCAGTGTCTAAAATCAGGTAGTTTGTAAATTGACTGAAATTTTAGGCAATGTGTCAAATTGTGATACGCACAAAACCTAACCTAATGAATTTTTAGGCAACATACTGGGAAATATACCAGTAGACATACGTATGAAGCATTACCAGAAAGGTTAGGTCTTGTATGTATCACAATTTGACACTGTCTAAAATTTCAGTCACTTTACAAATCGCCTGATTCTAGACATTGACTTTAACATATACTGTATATTGCGAAATCTAATTTGGTCCTTTTTTTTATTTCAATCTATCTATCTATCATCAATCTCTCTCCAATTTATTTTAGATTCAAGTCTTTTGTGAATTGCATATTTTACCACTTCATACCCTTGGAAACACGTAACTTTTCAATCATTTGTTTTTGCTCGATGTTATGAAATCTGGATATCCTTTATAGCAGTTATAAATTTTTTTTCCCCATCTCATTTTATATTTCAAGGTCATTTTTAGGTTTTCCAGTTTTAAGCTCTGGTTTTTTTTTAAGTTCTGTTTATTTTTTGTTTATTGTAAAGGTAAATCAATCTACGAGAGGTTTAGCTCGTGTGGAAAATATTTTTTTATGTAGGGTTAAAGTTGCCAACAGTCGCGTATCGGTCCTCATGTGGCGCATTCGACTTAAAAAACACTCCCCACAAAATACTGTTACAGTGAAGGAAATAAAATTGATGTGAAATATTACTTCTAGTAACGAAGTTGCCAGAAGTAATGTTTCACACGAACAAAAGAGATGTGAAACATTACTACTAGTAACGAAGGTACTAGAAGTAATGTTTCACATGAAATTTTTTCCTTCACTGTAACAGTATTGTGTGTGTGTGTGGGTGTGTTTTTTAAGTCATACGCGCGACAGTAGGACCGATACGCGACCATTGACAACTCTACCCCACAAATTTTATACTTAATTCTCGTTTTTCTTTTTTCAAATAGACATTTTTGAGACTTTTTTAATTTAAACCAAAATTTTGTTTCCATTTTAAACGAACAAAAATGTCGTGGTTCAAATTAAGAGGTCCACTTTTGTTAACATTGAACTAAATCAGTAATGTTAACTTCAAAATAAATTTGGTTAAGATTAAACTCGTACAAAATTCTATTTACTCAAAATAATTGGGTTTGATTTCGTAAGAAAAAAATTTAAAATTATTAATTTCAAGCGAATATTTAATCAAAATAAAATTAATTTTTGAAGTTATCAATTTATTTTGTTCAATTTTAACAAAATTTAACCTTAATAATTTTAAACAAAACGCTTTCTGTGAAATCCAAAATTTTTTAAATTTAAATTATAAGTTTTTTTCAGTGTACAAGTTCTTAATATACGCGTTTTCAAAGTTTTTATTTCAACATTGTAAAATTGACGAACACTCGTGAGTGAAAGAGAGCCATTGAAATACAGTATCTGTTTATGTAAAAGTATATATACTCCACTTTACTCATTTCCTGAGACTCATTGTATTTCTGTAAGGTAATTTTAACACGTCCAGACATGAAGCATTTTTGGGACTCAAATACAACCAACTAGTTCTATCGAAATAAGATAATTAACGACAACAACAATAAGTAATAATAATAATGATGATGATGATGATGATGATGATGATGATGATGATGATAATGATAATGATAATGATAATGATAATTTTTCTTCTTCCCACATGCTCATTCGATGTTTTTCAAATTTGAATAAATGATTGATTTGGTGACATTTCTACACGTGATGTCTCATTATTGGCAATTATTTGGATCTGTATTACAGTATTATGTATTATTATATAATCATTTCATCAATAAATAATAATTAGAAAACTGTCCACACGGATGATCAGACAGTTTCAACGTTTCTCTCTCTCTTATTTCCAAACCTGCCCACCGTGGACGGGAAAGATGAGGAGGGGAGAGCCTTCTTGCTTTTCTGTGATAATTCCTCTCTCTGTGAGTGATCTACTTTGAACGAAATCTACGAGTGCCACCTGGAGTCGGCTTTAAAGCTGTTGTGGCTTTTTCATTTCCTTGTAACACACACACACACACACACACACACACACACACACACACACACACACGTCTTAAAGTCTGACATCACAATACCATTATTAAGCGTAAGAATTAGAATGTTACTTTTCAAAATTGCCCTACTTTCCTTTTGACCAGTCACGGACCCTAAAGACATTACAAGTCGAAAATTCTGTTATAAAAGACAAACTATAAAACTTTTGATTTTTTAAAAATAATTTCTGCATTACCTTTAATTCTATAAACTTTCTAAAAAATGCACACACTAAAATTCCACATCAAATATTTAATACTTCCTTTCGGAAGCGATGGAGAACCTAAAATATAGTTTTCAATCAACCAACGATCGGCTCACAATATTACTGTAAAATAACACACACACACACACACACACCACACACAAACACACAGTATGTGTATATATATATATATATATATAAAATTTTGTTTCTTGGGTATGTCAATTTAATGATAAATAGGAGAAGTAAAGCTTTTAACATATTTTAATAATTTCTGCAGACGTTTCGTAATATCTTCCATCATCAATCTTAATAAATCTGATTATTTTAAATAAGGTGTAAATTAATCTACATTTTTTTCATTCTGTAAAATTAAAATCATTCATTTATGCGGTGTTGCACTTACAAATAAAAGTTCATTTATGAATGAAGAGGTTGAAAGTGGAAATGTAGTCGTTTAGGGTCGGTTTTTATTCAATATCTGTAACGATTCTAAAATACAGTATGTAAGTCTGTTAATTAGTCGATGTTAATAGAGTAAACAATTTTGAAATGTGAAGTGTGCAAAGGATGATTTTTTTTTAGTATGAATGATCTTTAATGGAAGATTTTGATGGTTCATTTAGTGGGAGTAATGTTCTTGTTGAAATGTCAATGTGTTAATTTATTCTTAGTTGATATGGGCGGCAAGTGCTACCAATATAATTCGCTTGGCAGCGAATACAATTAAAAGAGTATATGATAAACGAAACCAAAGCATTAGAAGCTTTTTCTTATGGGGATAAGTATGATTTTATACTGTACCTATTTGTGAATATGGAACGTGAGTTCATTTGTGGGTATAGTTTTGTTAGTAGTGAATGAAGGTCTTTTTTAATATTAAGGTTAATGTCTTTATTAACTGTCTTTATTAACTGTTGAAATGTTGCATGACGGTTGGTAAATGTTATTAAAAAATTGTTGAAATACTCGTTGAAAAATGTTCTTGGGATACGAGTTGTCTGTAATTTATACACAGTGACGCTCATAAGTATTCGTACAGAGAAATATTTCAGCTATATTCGTCCTTATCTTTTGTATCATGCATAGTAAAGTTTACCATTCGTTTCGAAAAATTTAACAAATAAAAACATTAGTTTAATACCAATATATAATGTAACACATCAAAGAACTTGAGGGAAAATAAAAATGTTAAAATGCAAAGGTTTTCGTACATTTATTTACAAAATTATTTAATGCTTTGTGTCCCCACCTTGAAGAATTTCAAAGTTTTATCAGTAGTTGGCTGTTTATTGATTAGAGACTGTTAGCAATTCTGAAATCTAGAATTTTCTCTGTGAATTTTCATGGAAGATGGATGACTGTACAAATCATTAGTAAGCAATGGGTCGTCGTGGTAAAGAGCTATCTACAAATCTTAAGAGATCTGTTATTGCTGCGCACGTGTCTGGAAAGAGTTATAGGAAGATAGGAGAACTTCGAATTTCATTTGCGACGGTTGCCGCAGTTATAAAGAAATGGAAAGGGTTTGGAACAATCAGAACTCTACCAAAGTATGGACGATCTTGCAAGATTTCAGAACATACAGCTAGACGGATTGAAAGAATAGCTGCTGCGAATCCACGAGTGACTGCGGGTGTTATTTGCCAAACATTAAGAATGTCTAAAATCGATGTCCATCCCTCTACTATAAGTCGTACACTGAGAAAGAATGGTCTGCATGGAAGAGTTGCAAGAAAAAAACCTCTACTACGAAAAGCGCACAAATAAGCTCGTTTAAAGTACGCCAAAGATCATCAAAATGATGGATTTGAATTCTAGAAGGAAGTTCTCTAGACAGACGGGACCGAAGTTAAATTATTCTGGAACAACGAGCAACGGTATCTTTGGCTAAATCAAATACTATATTCGAGGATAAAAACATCCTTCCTACGGTCAAACATGGTGGTAGTAGTTTGCTTCTTTGGGGATGCTTTAGTGCTTCTGATCCAGGAAAGCTCGTTGTCATCAATGGAATCTTGAATTCGAAGAAATATCAGGAAATTTTAGAAAATGTATTGCCTTCAGTTCGGGAGTTGCGAATGGATCGCAATTGGACTGCAACAAGATAATGACTCAAAACATAAAAGCAAGAGCACCATGAAATGACCTCAACAAAAGAATTTCAAGCTTCTCGAGTAGCTGAGTCAAAGCCCAGATGTCAATTTAATCGAAAATTTATGGTTTGATTTGAAAAAAAGGTGTCCGAAAGAGAAACCTTTCGAATCTGAATGAATTGCAATAATTTTCTTTAGAAGAATGGGTTAAAATTTCTACTGAGAGATGTCGAAACCTCGCAGAAAAATACCCAAAATGAATTATTAAAGTCATTCAAGCAAAAGTTGGACACACAAAATATTAAAGAATTTTGTAGATAAATGTACGAAAACTTTTGCCTTTTAATTTTTTTTATCTTCCTAAAAATTCTTTGAGTTTTTTACATTATATGTTGGAGTTAAACTAATTTTTTCCAAATGAACGGGAAATTTTCATAACTATTCTAACCTAATCTTGGTACAAAAGATAAGGACGAGATAACTGAAATATTTCTCTGTACGAATACTTATGAGCGCATATATATATATATATATAAACCTATGGAAATTGTTCTAATGAATAGAGTGATTAGGGTACAGTATGGCGGAGTTGAGGTGACAAACTGATCTTGACTGGAAAGAGGCACAGAAAGTGCAAAAGCCGTGTTCCTTTTTACGTGTTTTATAGCCCAAACTCCCTCGTGGGTGGGTGGAGCAAGTTACTTGTATAAACAAATCTCATAAAAAAATCCGGTTTCGTTTTTTAAATGTGTGGTGTGTGTGTGTGTGTGTGTGTGTGTGTGTGTGTGTATCAGTTCTTTCTCAGTGCAAATGTAATGAACGATAATATATACAATATATATATGCGTGTGTGTGTGTTGTGTGTGTATATATAAACTTTTAGAGGATTCGAAGGACGGGTTACGATCGACCTGCGTCGACCCCTTTCAGTATACATATATATAATGTAAAAATACTTGTCTATCTATTTGTTGATACTGTAGTTTTATTTAGTCAAATAATGATCAGAACACTTTCTTTTTTTTTATTCTGGTGACACTTGGTAACCATTTGAGCGGCCTCCATGGTCATTTTCATTAGTTATCATTGCACACACACACACACACACGCACACACACATTTATATGTATACACAGTATAAAGACCTTAAAACCATGGCATATTTGTTAACGTAAATATATAATAAAATTAAATGAAATGTAAAATTATTTTTTATATATTAATAATAAAAGTTAATAAATTTTTTTAAAGAATTATTAATATTATTATTAGAAACGCCCCTGAAATATTTAAATTCTTTCGAAAATATGTTAACGAAATCCTTAGTGACTCCAGGGGTCACCAGATTTTTCCTCATATTTTCCTACGATGAATATAACTGAAGAATTCTTGCCCTAACCTACATAACCTTTCGTACGATAATTAATATTTTTAAATTAATCAGTGTGGTTAAAAGATATTTATTAACATTATGTCTCATTTTCAAAAGAATAACAGCGATATTCATGTGAAGAATTGATCAATTGCGTTAAGTTAATTTCAGTTAAATTAATAAGTATTTGGATGTTAAGCTGATGGGTTTGGATGGAGTTGTATTTCTTGCTTATGCCGCGCTTACTTTGTCAAGCTTTAAAATACACACACACACACACCACACACTCTTGGCAAAAGCTAGGTACTGTACCGACTTTATTAATTCCTTTTAAGGTAAGCTCTCCATAAACCTCACTAATTGGTGTGCAGGGTGTGCATCTAAGTGAGAGTGCAGCTAAATGAGATACTTTTTTCCCGGGATCTATACCTTGGTTAATCTTGGTTTTGCTTCCGCCCGAATTGTTCATTCTAACGAAGGTCAAGCTTGTCACACCACCTTAGACCTATAGTCTAACTTGGAATCCGAACCACGCCCTACCGTGGGCGGTCAGAAATTACAAAGTCCTCGCCCGGACTCGATCTCATGACCTCCCGATCAGCAGCAGCAGCAGCAGCAGCCCAGCGTCTTAACCACTTGGCTACCCAGGGTACCCATTTATCTACCAACCAATTTTTATTGTGTGGAAGGATGAACAGCTGGGTTCAAGTTGTAATCACCAAATAAAAAAAGTAATAAATTAAAATAAACACACCAAAAAGGAACATATCGCATTATAGTGTGTTTACTCGAGTAGGAAACAACACACAAAATAAAGTATAGATACAATCAAATATATACCAATTAGCACCCCCACTCACTCGGTCTCGTCACAGCTTTGGTGACCAGAATGCGGATTACAACCGCGCATAGTTTAACCCTTTCACGACGGGGGGATGCTTTTTTCTAAACCAAAAAGCAAAAGTTTTATTGTTATTCAAAACTAAAATATTTTAGTAATTAATTACTGAAATGATACCCATTTTGGGTTCGTTGCCCAGCATGTAAATGACACCTAAATAAACGTGCAGAAGTATAGAAATGAGGCACTGTCGTGCAATTTATTATTATTATTATTTCCGGTGGAACTTTGAAGCACCGTCAGTCGTGAAAGGGTCATGTACAGTTCATGAGGGGGGGGGGGTATGAAGGGTGCGTGCGGTTTATGGAGAGTTTAGGGCATTTAAAAACCTGATTAACCAAACTTAAACTTAGTAACATCAAACCAAGGATTGTGTAATTAGAGCCGAAAAGCAATTAACGGATTGAAGTACGTTTCTGTGAAGTGCATAAGTAGTGAGGTACTACCTAACACATCCTAACCTAGCTTAACTTAATCAGTCATCATACATTTTTTTTTCAATAGTATAAAAATGTTCATATAAAGTTTCTATGATTTTCCATCTTTACGAAGTAGCAAAAGTGCTTCCTCACAAAAACCACCCCACTATACCTGTGAATTATCACACACTCAACCTCACTAATGCCCAATATCCGCGAGCCTGTCACTCAGCCACACAAATAAATATTTGACTATATATATATATATATATATATATATATATATATATATATATATATATATATATATATATATATATATTATATATATATATATATATATATATATATTATATATATATATTATATATATATTATATATATATATATATATATATATATATATATATATTATATATATATATATTATATATCACGTTTTGACAAGTTTTTTAGAAATGTACGCGGGTGACAGACATTGATGATTTAAAAGCAAGAATCACAGCTGCTATTGAGCGAATTGATGTGGATATGCTGCAGCGTACATGACAACATTTGGAGTATCGATTGGATGTTTTGCGAATCACTAATGGTGCACATATCGAATGTTTGTAACAACGTTACTTTAATAAAAGAAACTTTTGAAAATACAGATTCTAAATAATCTTGTTTAAGAATTTTACATGTGTTATCAAGAATTTTATTAAAAGATGAAATTGTACAGATAATGTTCGGACACACTGGAATTTCTAAAAAACTTGTCAAAACTTGGTATCAGAAAAAACTTAATGAGATTCTCTGTAAAATGGGACAAAACTGGAATTTCTACACTTCATGGTTGACTTTTAATAACAGCCAAAAATTGTACAGATAATTCTCGGACACCCTGTATATATATATGTATATATATAGGGTGTTTCATAACATGTGGGATGCACTTTCAGGATGGATTCAGGACCTGAAAATAATGAAAAACGTTTATATAAACATATGCCCGAAATCGCTTTGTTTCGAGTTACAGCCCGTTTTGTGTTCCAGCAATTCTTTCCGCAAACTGTTTACAAACACTGCTTGCCGACGATATTTGTGAGTGTGTACGAGACTTATTTCATATATGGTTTTGCCGATTGTTTCGTACACTCTATAACGTGTTTCCTTATCGTTGAGTGTAGAGCCGTCAGTCAGTCAGAGGTGCATCGCGGTGTTTCACTGTTCATATTCGTAACTTCTTACCGTGAATAAGTGCAGTCCAGTAAAAAAAAACAACTTAAAAGTTTTTGTGCTATTCAGTGATAGTGTGCATTTGAAGTGAGAATGGAGGCTTATTCAAACAGAGAAATGGCAGACATGCATCTCATGTATGGACTTGCTGAGTGTAATGCAGCTGCAGCAAGAAGTCTGTATGTGGAAAGGTTTTCGAATCGCCGTCTGCCAGATAAGAAGACCTTTCAGAGAATAGACGAGCGTCTTGGTGATACAGGATCATTCAACAAGCGAGTTTCAGATGGTGGTAGACCACTCAGCGCCAGAACTGTTGAGTTGGAGGAGCGGGTCCTGAATCGCGTGGAGGAACATCCTGGTGTCAGCACCCGAAGGATAGCAGCAGCAGAGGGTGTAAGATACACAACCGTGTGGAGAATTTTACGGAACCAACAGCTTTACCCATATCACATTCAAAGAGTACAAGGTCTTACTGAAGCTGATTTTCCACCACGAGAGGCTTTTTGTAATTGGTTCCTTCAACAAGAAGGAACCAATTTTCACAACACTCATCACTGGGCCGAAGAGAATCCGCATGCCATCATCCAGTCAAGGCACCAACAATAATTTAGTATCAATGTATGGGCAGGACTTATTGCCGACAACTTAATCGGTCCTTTTGTTTTGCCTGGAAGATTAACACGAGAATCCTATTCCAATTTTTTAAGGAATGATTTAAGCGATTTACTAGATGAAGTTCCTCTTGGTGTCCGACGTCGTATGTGGTTTATGCATGACGGCGCTCCGCCTCATTTTAGTCGAGTAGCCAGAGATTATTTGGATGACCATTTCCCTGATAAATGGATAGGCTGTGGAGGACCCATTGCGTGGCCTGCTCGCTCCCCGGACCTGAATCCACTCGATTTTTACCTGTGGGGTCATCTGAAATCCATCGTTTACGTGACACCCATTGGCAACGCTGAAATGCTTCGCTAACGTGTAGAACAAGGATGCCAGAAAATCCGAGCAATACCTGGAATGAGTGAACGCGTCAGGCAGTCTATGACGTAGCGTGTTCAGGCGTGTATTCAAGCGCAAGGCGGTCATTTTGAGCACTTCCTTTAAAGGTAAGGCGGATACTTGCTGGAACACATAACGGGCTGTAACTCGGAAACAAAGCGATTTCGGGCATATGTTTATATAAACCTTTTTCATTGTTTTCAGGTCCTGAATCCATCCTGAAAGTGCGTCCCACATGTTATGAAACACCCTGTGTGTGTATATATGGGATGAATTTCACAATTAAACACGTGAAATAAAAGAAAGTAAATTTTTACTTTCGGACATGATGCGTTTTTTAATTTTCGACAACGGATTCCTACGTATTTTGACGTGCTGAACACGATGGTGACATTTATTTTTGTCGCTGATAACCCGTTTATAAGTTATAGCCTAACTTAACCTGAGCAGTATATAATCACCATTGTATTCAGTTATTACACAAAGAAGGACCAGGAATTACCAGGAGTTACAGCGGTCAATGTTCACAGGAGCAGCCATAGCACAATACTGCGCATAACTTCTAAACGCGTTAGCAGCAAAATGCGTCATCAGCGACAAAAATAAATGTCACCATCGTGTTCAGCACGTAAAAATACGTAGGAATCTGGTGTCGGAAATCAAAAAACGCGTCATGTCCGAAAGTAAAATAATACCTAAATGAATTATACAAACCCACAAGGGAAAAAAAAAGATTCCAAGGCCTTTCGTGTATTCAGAAGTACACCTCGTCAGGGAATGAAGGGAGAAGGCGAGATGACAAAAATATATACATACGTACAAGGGGACAGAAAAATAAAAAGATTAGCACCTGATTAACAGAGTTAATTAGAGGCAAAAGGTACTTTAACAGGATATTGTCAATTTTATACATTCCGCCCTATTATTGAAATTATTTTTTAAAATGGATAAATGCACATTGCAGAATATTCCTTTCAATTATATCGGTTTTTTTAACGAGCGCTTTAGAACTATCACACTTGATACTATGATTACATCTATACATATGGTTAAACAATGCATTAGCATTATTTGCTGTTCTACACGTATATTTATGCTTTTTTACCCTAATATCTAACGTTTTACCCGTTTGGCCTATATATACCGAGTTACATTGTGTGCATCCGATCGAATACACACAACCAACCGGGCTATTCTTTATTAGGCGCGATTTAACAGTATTATTATACTTAAAGATTACATTGATACCAATTGCTTTAAGTAAAGCCGGAAGATGTTGAAAATTAATATGGTAAGGTAGGCTAAGGATATTTTTATGCTCAAATTTCTTTACAGTTACACTATTATAATACCTATTCTTGGCTTTCCTAAGGCAATTATCTAGAAATGAAATGGGATAACATAATTTAGTATCAATATTCATGATATTGCTCAACTCGGAATCTAAAAATTCAGGACTGACAACTCTCAATGCTCTAAGAAACACAGCAGATTTAATCGAGGGATGATGGTCAGAATAAAAATGCACAAAAGAGTTATTATTAGTTGGCTTACGAAAAACTTCAAATTTGAACTGATTCAAGCATCTCCGAATTTTTAGATTCAGAAAAGATAAGCTTCCATCATTTTCTTTTTCAACTGTGAACTTAATAGATGGGACTAAATTGTTGAGCCTACCAAGAAATAAGTCAACATCCAAATTGTTAGGCCAAAGGCATAAAATATTATCTATATACCTGTACCGAACAAGGTTAAAATTAACAATAGTAGGCAAAATTCTTTCAAAAAATTTCATATCTAAGTTAGCTAATACCGGTGAGAGGAAATTACCCATTGCCAATCCAAACGATATAGCCTAAAACTTATTTTCAAACTGAAATTTACAATCCTTGATGCAAAGCTTAATTAACTCAATAAGAGTGTTGTGTTGAAAAGGAAAATAATATTCAGAGATCTTATCTTTTAAAAAATCAAGTAGGTCATCAACAGGGACTTTTGTGAATAACGAGCAGACATCAAAACTTACCAGTTTGAAATTAGAGTCATGAGGGAACCTCAGTTTGTCAATAAGATCCATGCTATTTACAATATGTGACTTGAAAATGCAGCCAATTAACAGCGTTAATAAACTAACTAACCATTTAGATAGCTTATAGGTTACGGAGCCTACTGAGCTAACAATAGGCCTCATGAGATTATTAACTGTTTTTACTGAACCGTACCCTATGAGTCCAGACTTCTGGGACACCATATATATATATATATAATATATATATATATATATATATATATATATATATATTATATATAAAATTTATATATATATATATATATATATATACATACACACAAACCCCAAAAGTTCTCATAATTTGGGTTGTAGAATACAGTGCAAAAATAAATTGTAATAAATAATAAACATTATTTACAAAGACAAGCCAAAATTCAATCAATATTTAGTGTGATCTCCAGCATGAATGATCGCTTCACATTTTGAAGGCATCGAATGAACCAAAGCTTTTCCCGTAAGAATTGTTTGACATTTCTAAGTCTAAAGCTTAAGGGCCAAATCAAATAAAAAGACCAATTGACAATTGCTCATTGTAATTATTGTAACAATCTCCCTTTAATTGACCTGAGCTAAGGTAGCCCACTCTCGGGGCCCCTAACTCCTCACTTCTTTTGGAGGGCGGATATGGGACATGGTTATCATCTATTATTTGTAACAGAGCAGAAATTGTGATATAATATTTGTAAGAATAATTTTCAGTTCTTAATGGACTGTAACGTCAAAGGTCCTGGGATATTATTGGCTTCACTTTTGAGACACTTTTAAATGTTTCTGTAAGTGTTCAATGTTATTTAGAACAGGACTTTGTGGTGGGAACTTTAGCACTTGGACCTTCCCAATCTACTCCTGCCTCTCCAAGTAAACCTTGTTGAATATTGGAGTAAGTTTTGGATCTTTGCCTCGTTGGAAAGTAAATCCTTTTCAATTCAACGAACACACCACTCCACCAAAATTCTTTGGTAGTGCATTCTATTCATATTTTCATCGACTTTCGCGAGGTCACCCACTCCACCTCAATTGAAGCAACTCCACACCATAAAAGAAGAGATATTTCGGTTTTCATCTCATCATTTCACAGAGATTCTTCCATTCATAACAGCAGTTTCGATGTTTCTTCGCAAACTCGAACCTCTTTTCTTATTAACATCACGCTTTCCTGGCACACCTTTTTCTCGTACCTTGTTACTGATACCTCCTTTTTACCAGTGGACGTTCTTAAACAATCCAATGATCCTCCTGAAGGGTTGCTGCACATATTTCTGGAGCTATCTTATGAAGAGATTTAAGGAGGAGTCTTGGAATCCTGTATTGAAGTAGTTATTCGAGGCCGACTTCGTCTGTTACGAGAAACTAAACTATATACCATTTTTCACACTCGAGATACGCTTCTTTGAACTGCTCCTGTAGATATTTTGAGCTCCATTACAATTTCCTTTTGACTTTTATTCCGTTTATGAAAAGTGAATTCACTTTTTGGTCCACAAAATTATCACACATTTTCTTAGAATGGAAGAAAACCGATAACAAGACCATAAATCAATTGATGTATTATTTTCATTAAACACACGTAGCCTCACATAAATATTAAAATAAGGACGCGCAAGTAATAAATTCTTTCTTGCAAATGTAAAGGATCCTACCCAAACTCGCACAACTGCTGAAACTACTGACAACATAAGAAACCCTTGACCAAGGGTGTTTCACACTATCCGAGTGTTAAATGCAGATATAACACATGCCGTGGAGGTATAAAAGGTTTTCGCTTAAAGGATTTGTATACTTCAAGTAAACTGTTTTACATTTTTGGCTCCACTGTTCTATTGGTCTCAGCTACACAACTTTCTATGCACGAAAAAAGACTGGATTCAAAGTTATGACCGGATTCATACATATATATATATATATATATATATATATATATATATAATATATATATATATATATATATATATATATATATATATATATATATTACTAAAAGCAACTTCAATGAGTTTTAAGTAATGATCCATATTATATATATATTATATATATATATATATATATATATATATATATATAATATATATAAGTTTGATTAAAAATATGTTCATTATAAATCGTAAGCTCGGAAAAAAGGCTGAACGAAATATTATGAAAAAATCAACAAGCATGAAAGGAATAATTGAACGATGATATATGAAAATCTCTAATTAAATAGGCTCGTTTTGCAAAATCCTTCAATCGTAAGAATTTTCTTCATCCAATGTTACCAGATTTGAAATTATTATTATATATATATATATATACACACAGTATATATATATATATATATATATATATATATATATATATATATATATATATATATCAGCCTGCCTATTTCCCTGTATTCGTTAACACGGTTTTCCAATATTGAACTTATCTAATGTCACTAAAGGTGAAATTCATTCAGAGTCTGTTGACGTTTCGACCCTTACGGACACTTTACCTGTTGGCCTCTTATCTAACACACCTGGCTCATATTTAGCACTTCTTAAGTGCTGAAGATGGTTGTGAAGTTCATTTGGAAACGCCATTTAGTATTTTTTTTGTTTATTAATTAATTGAGTTTGTATGTCAAATGCATAATTATTCTCTCTCTCTCTCTCTCTCTCTCTCTCGTGTCAGTTAGAGAGGAAGGAATTGCCTTCTTTCGTCAGTAGATGTTATTGTCGTAGGCAGAACTGCACAATCATAGATTTTAACAGGCTTTGCCTCCCACCACACACACGATATATATATATATATATATATATATATATATGGGATGTCAAATACGAGTGGAGGCAGAGGTAAAAAGCGCAGTGTTTATTCTCCTGTTTCGTTTCCTAGCAACTGTCCGAAATTAAAATAAAATGAATCCCTCATTGCTGCACTCCAGTTACTCTTCTATTCTGGATACATACTTCAGGTATCACAAGGGCTGTCGTTTGTTTAGAGAGAGAGAGAGAGAGGAGAGAGAGAGAGAGAGAGACAAGGACAAGAGGAAGCGTGGAAGACCTTTCGGTCCAGTCGGGGAGGTTCCTGTTATTAAACTGCTCATTTTTTGTTTTAACTATTCTAGCAGCATTAACAAAATGGATAGAAAAGCATAAGGCTCTCCCCCCAACCCTCCCGGTACGGAAAAAGGTTGAAAAAATACATTGACCATGGAAAAGCAGCCAAGGAAATTTTACAAGAAAGAGGAGAATATATAAGCTAGCTTTACAATTATCCTATGTGGACAATGATCGTACACTAGAGAGCTCCGCTGTATAAACTAACCAACAATATACTCGTACTTCTGCCAGTTTCACATCAACCACTTGGTATCGTCACAAAAACCTCGAACATATGGTTTTGATTTTATAGAAAATATTTATAGTTCTATTTACCGAGGGATCGGTCCAACAAAGACCCCATGACCCACTTCAGGCTAGCCCCGAAAGGATTAAGAGAAAAGTAAAGGTTACACTCTCCATGTCTACACCCATGTACGCACAGAATCATCACGCCGCCAAAGTAATAAAATGCTTCTATATAGGGAAAAAGAGTGGAAACCAGAATTAAGAACAGAAATCAGATTTTCCACACCATGCCTTCACCCGCCACGTGCTTCCAGCCATCCAAGAGAAAGAAGAAAAATTAAATCGTGTCAATAGAAACGCAACTCTAATCCACCTAAATTCATGCCATGATTTTTTTTTTGTTCATTATAAAATTGTTTCCACAAAATATTTTTCTACTCTATTCTTAGACATATTAACAAGGCAGGCAAGTATGCGAGCGTGTTTTCTATAATTGGATGTCTGTCATGTGTGTGTCTGCCAACATTTTGAATGCTGCCGGATTTCAACTTGGGTCTCCCGCTGTGAAAGGTGTTTATGCAGCAAGTGATATATTGATTCGTTCATACTTCGCGGTGTTGTGCCACCACGAAAGTAGAGAATCTCTTTACGGCGAGAAATATCAGTGGAAGGTCCCTGTATTTATTCCCGTGTGCTTGTCCCTTATGGAGAATGAAAGTGTTTCGTGGGTGATCACCCGTTGTTGCTACAGCGAATCCAAGTCTCTCCCACTTAGAGGTGTTTATGAGGCATGTGATAAAAAAAAAATTGTTGCTCGATGGTTGACCATGCTATGTGGGACACAAGGCAACCCAAAGACGTCTCTCTAAAGTGGAGAGAGAATTAAGTGTCGGAGAAAGTGTTTAAACAAACTCCTACGGAGTTACGTTATAATACTATTTTCTTAAATTATATTATATGTGAGGGCAGTATTAAACCCTAAGTGTATTCAGAACTTTGTGCAGCCTATTTTTAAACATATTTACACTGACATGAAACAACCTCTGAGGGAAAATCGTTCCAGATCTTAACTATTTTATATGATAGAAGAAATTACCACCAGATGGAAGTACTAAATGTTTTAAGTTCCAATTTAAAGCCATTATTTCTTGTTGGATTGATATTAAATGAGAATAATTTCCTGTAGCCTACCCTGTTTATTTCATTGAACAACTTGAAAACTTTAAAAGCTGACCGCGCAACCTCCTGGTCTCTAAAGTAAACAGATTTGAACGATCTAATCTACGTTCGTAGTTTTCAAGTTTCACTGAAGGGATCAATTTTGTGGGCCTTGCTTGTACCCCATATCCTTCCTAAGGGGCGGACTCGCGGAGACCAAAGCTGCACACAATACTCGATTTGAGGTCTAACTAGTGAATTGTAAAGATACATTACAACCTCCTTATTTCTAAATTGGAACTCTGAATATAACCTAGTAATTTTTAAGACCCTCTTTTCGACTTCTGTACAGTGCTTTGACGGTTTCAGATCATTACTGATATAAACTCCTAAGTTTTTATCTAGATCAGTCTCAGTCAAGTTCCTTCCCAAGAAAGGGAGTAATCGGTCTTCGGGTTCTTGTAAACTATGTGCATTACCTTACATTTGTTCAAGTTGTATGCCAAGTACCAGACTATTGGCCCAACCTATGAAGATCATTTGGTTTCGTTCTTACGGCCTCCTCATTACTTAAACTATTTCCTTATTTGGTATCGTCTGCAAATTTAGAAATGTAATTCGGAGCCCAACGTCTATATAGTTAATATAGACGATAAAAAGTAAAGAACCCAAGAACGGAACCTTGTGGAACCCCAGTGGTGACGGGGTCTCACTCCGAAGCCACTCTATTTATTACCACTGTCTCTTAACCACTCTTCAATCCAGTTAGAAACCCCTGTAATTCCTCGTCCTCCAACTTTAATCAGCAATCTCGCGTGAGGGATTTTGTCAAAGGCTTTTTGAAAGTCAAAATACACTATATCTATTGCTCTAGTTGAGTTGTATAAAGTATACAATACTATACATATGGAAAAATTCTAACAGGTTTGTTAGACAAGATCTATGTCGCCTAAATCCATGTTGAGAATAAAAAATTAGATTGTTAGATTCGAGCTGATACACGATACGTTTTGTAATGATGGATTCCAACAGCTTGCCGACAATTGACATTAAAGTGATCGGGCGATAATTACAAGGTTTTTGCTTATCCCCCTTTTTAAAGACTGGCGTTACATTTGTTAATTTCCAGTCGATTGGAACTTTCCCTAATTCGAATGATTGTCTGAATATGGTTACTAAATTATTATCATCATTGTGGCTAACCTCTTTTAATACCCTTGGGGAAAAAATAAATCGGGACCGGGTGATTTGTACTTATTCATCTTGTTGATTAGTTGCTGCATCTCATCTTTCATAAAAATTATGGTCTGTAAGGGATAGTGACCGTCATGTGTAATCCGGGACTTGGTACGTTAGTTAAGTCTTCTACCGTGAAAACTGTAACGAAGAACTAGTTTAGCGTATTAGCTATATCTGCAGTATATCACTATATTTCAGTATACCATTTCTATCTTTTAGGGGACCTATAGAATTTTTAATTTGCTCTTTGCTGTTAACCTGGACAAAAACTCTTCAGGGTTAACTTTACTTTCTGACTTGTGGCACCTGGAAAACATTTAAATTTTCTCTTGGTCTCGTGTTTTGCTCCGAAAAAGTCCACTTGATTTCTGACCAGAGAATCCCCAATTAAAAAGATTCCTCCTCTTCGTCAACAAATAAATTAAGCCTATTTTCTCTGGTGGTGTCTTCAGAATCCTTGTTTTTCGGTTTTGAGGGTCTTTTATTTTTAACTACCTTGCATTCTCCTTCCTTAGTTCTACTTTTCGGACTATGGTTTCCAAGAGGGCCATGCTTTCTTCTAAAGTCTAAACAATCAACCTTATAGTTTATATCCGATGTTGAGTTTTCGCTCTGGCTGCTTTCACTGGTTTGGATTTCAAGTACTACAATCCGAGCTTCAAGATTTTTTTAGAATTTCCTTCAGCTCTAACTTCCTTTTCATGGTTTTCTCCAAGTTTACAAAACAAACATACACTCAAAGTTGTGATGTCGCTAAAATTCCTTCAGGGAAAGTTAACACACCAATGTTGAACTTTACATTTAAAGCATTCAGCTTTCAGTTTACCTGGCCCTGTCATATTTTGTCTATTTTTATTGTAATTAGCAATACTTAAGGAAAAAGGAAGGCAAAAGTAAAGGAGAACTTGTCTATCTTTGAGAGAGTGACCTTTTTCCCACGTTATCTAGCCCTCTGAAGGGATTAACACCTTCCGGAATACAGTCTTCAAGGCAAAGGAAAAAAAGCCTCATGGAACCACGTTTTACTTTAACTGCTTTTTAGGCATTGCTAATGTACTTAAACTTTTGGATATTAATGTAGTATTTTCATATAACAATATTGTGAAAAATATCATAGTAGAAAAAAGGCCTACCAATAATTCAGGCATTATCTATAAAATTGGGTGTAAACAATGTGATTCCTTTTACATAGGTCAGACGGGAAAGGATTTGCACACACGTATAAAACAGCATCAATATTCCGTTAGAACAGGACAGTTGCCCAGTGCTCTTTTTGTCCATTTGTCAGAGTTATCCCACTGTATTGATTGGAATAATGCTTCAGTTTTATTTCACTCTAGCAACATTGTTAATAGAAATATTCTTGAGTCTGCCATTATCCAACTTTCAAATAACTTCAATATAAGCAAAGGTCTTTTTCAACTCGATCCTGTTGTTTTGAATTCCTTCAAAACAGATTTAGATAAAAAGGGTAGGACGCTAAATCTTTGGTAAACTTGTATGCTACTTTATTAACTTTTAATCTTCATTTTATTTTTTATATATATCGAAACTTGACTATAAAAGGCAAAGTGTTAAAACCCGGGCAGATTTCCAGTATAAATTTGTATTTTTATAATTCATTTGATCTTGTGCTAAAAATCGATATTTTTCCTTACAAATCTGCATGCCTCTTTGTTAATCCTTTAATTTTTAATTTTTATTTTTACTTCTCTGTTTATTGCATATATATATATATATATATATATTATATATATATATATATATAATATATATATATATATATATATATGTGTGTGTTTGTGTGTATGTTATTTATTTTTTATTTTTTTTTTCTTTCTGTAACCTATATATAGGTCGTAACCTTTTTTGTACTTCAGTTTCCTGAGGATGTCATTAGACGAAAGCGCTTGAGCACCTTTTTGTGTTTCCTTTCCTTCGTGGTTTTATTCATCATAAATATTTTCACGTGTTACTTTCGTGAAATAATTTTCATATTATAATATTATATATATATATATATATATATATATATTGGGTGAATTTTTTAAACATTTGACACCTTCGGAGGTTTGTATTCTTTTACAAACTGAAATAAAAGCACGAAATTTTTACTGTACCTATCTCTACAAAACATGCTCTCGGCGATGTCCCCTCAGCTCAATAACTCTGCACACAAACAACAAAATTTTGTACTATTCTAGAGAGAGAGAGTATCTCTTGAAATTGGAGAAATTTCTTTATCAATTGATGCGTTCAATTCTTCTATTATTTATATATTGTGTGTGGATTTTGTTTAAACACGCTATCTTTTAAGTAACCCCACAAATAAAAGTCACAGGAGTTTAGATCTAGTGATGTTGGTGGCCATGATATTCTTTTATCATAAACCGCGGGAAATCTGTTGGACAGGACCCTTCCGTCGAAAGTATCGTGTAAGTATCGTGAGCTGAGAGGACATCACATAAAGCATGTTTTGCACTAAGGGACTAATTCCCCGTGTGTAGAGAAGGTACAGTAAATATTTCATGTTTTTATTTCAGTCATGTTTAAAAGACAATAACCATATATATATATATATATATATATATATATATATATATATATATATATATATATATATATATATATATATATATATACACACAGTAGATATATATATATATATATACAGGGTGAGTCAAAAATCTCCATACATAGGCAAACTGGTAACTTTATTATGCAATCACTTGTAAGTCACAAAATATGCTCTATGTGGGCACCATTACACTGAATGCACATACGGATGGCACATACAAAGGCATCTCAGCACATCACCTGCAAAAAATAAAACAAATAATCATTTATTTATCATGACCATTTTGCCTATGTATGGAGACTTTTGACTCACCCTGTATATATACACGTGTGTGTGTGTGTGTGTGTAGTAGCGTGTAGTGATTACCAACGCTGACTACGAATCCACCGGCCCCAGGGTCGATTCTCCGCGATGGCAGGCGGCGCTCAGCTTACCCAGATGTTCATCCTTCCATACGAAAAAATTGATTGGTAGTTAAATGGTACTTTGCGTAGCGTAGTGGTTAAGACGATGGGCTATTGATCTGGAGGTTGTGAGATCGAGTCCGGCCGAGAACTTGCAATTTCTGACCACCCATGGTGGGTCGTGGTTCGGATTCCACGTTAAACTGTAGGTCTAAGATGGGGGCAACCAGCCTGACCTTCGTCAAAATGAACAATTCGGGCGAAAGCAAAACGAAGGCTACCATGATAATATATATATATATATATATATATATATATATATATATATATATATATATATATATATATATATATATATATTCTGGTTATAAGCACGGTGTATGTTCCCTTTATTTTATGTGGGAATATAGTTTCATTAATATGAACTTTATTAAGGTTTTAATAATGTTTTGGAGTCGTACGTCGTTTCGTCACGTGACGAAAGGGACCTACAATCTCACACGGGATCCGAACCACCACCATGGGTCACTACATCATCTGAATGCGGAGGACGGTCACCCACCAAACAACAACTATGCAAACCCAATGTCGCTCAATTCTTGTTTACTTTCATAACGCTTATTTTAACTACTTTTATTACTTTCATCAATCGTATTACACACGAGGGGAAAGAAAGTCCGTATTGGTGATTGATTTAAATCGAGGGTGTATATATATTGGTTCATTTATTGATTAAGTCTCGGATTGATTGACGTTTTTCAATGATTTATTAATTTATTTCAGGTATTATTTGACGCGTTCGGTGGAGAAGGGGCGAACGCCACAAAATTCGAAAAATGAGTTTTTTGTCGTATAATTATCCTTTAAAACCTTTGCTTTACCTATGCAAAAAATTAGATGTTAGTCTGCACTCTTTCACGGTAAAATTTAGGTTTTAATGTATCTCAGAGAAATTCACTCCGCATCATTGCTTCACATTGAACACATCTATCTACTTTCTGGTCACTCGACAATGCCCTGTGATGCTCAATTTGGAAATTGAACAAAATATAAAAAATAATTACAGCAATATTATTTACACCAAAAAAGATTATGTTACGGCCATAACTACAGCCGTTTCGCAGCGCTTCCTAGTTGTAGAAATGAAACAGGCTGATTTTCTCGATTTTGACGTCCTAAAAACGTGCATTGTCATTAGGAAATCAACAACTACTAAATTTACAGATGTAAGAAAGTTAATATTTGACTTTCAACACAAAGAAGGCTACGTAATATCTACTGCATACCGCACAACCCCAGATAATAGCCATCCCGTCAGACTGCAGAAAGGGAAAAAATCCTACAGTGTCAGTTTATTCAATCTAGCCCAGCAGACACTGCAAACAAAGTATTCCCAATTGCTGCTAATAACTAAGGAAAAATAAAAGATCTCAAAGAATTATCAGACCTAATGCCTGCAACTGCAGTGAACTACTATACAAGATTGTTAAAGGAACTGGAAGAAACCGAAACAGTTGAAGCAGGTAATACAACATTCGACGAAGAGGACCAAATAATGGATTACGCCAGTTAACATCAGAAGCTATCAGTAAATAATATTGTAAAATTTCTTGGCGTTTTATTATATCGACATATTACACAACAATATTTTATTCAAATATGTGTTCAAATTCATACAACATTTCAATAAACCGGAAAAATACAAAGGTTTAAAGTTTACAAACTTTAACTGCATTTTGTGGCATAATTCGAAAATGTTGCGTTCGCCCCTTCTCCACCGAACGCGTCATTTATTCATATATTTTTTTTTAAATATCTTTCATAGACCTCTGTGTGTGTGTGTGTATATATATATATATATATATGTGTGTATGTATATATATATATATATATACTTACTTACTTTTGTTGAGTTTGAACGACGGTTCAGGATCGACCTGCGGTCGACCCCTCTGCAGCATCCCGCCTCATTTGCGGGACTTGGTGAAGGAGGGAATTGCTCTCTGATCGCCTCCTGCCCTCGTAGCCAGCCACGCATGGCTGGTCAGGGACTTTGCACAAGAATCTGTCCAGCTGGTTCTTGAAGTTATTCAGGTTGGTGTGCTGGAGATTCCTCACTTCTTTTGGAAGGACATTGAAAAGCTTTGGGCCCCGTATTCTGAGGGTATTTTCCATCCTCGTTTTCATGGCTCCTTGTCCCCCGCAGCTGGGACCGTACAAAATCTGCCTCTTCTCTCATTCCAGTTTGTTTCTACTTCATTTCTGAGGTTAGGGACAGTGCCCTCAAGTATGTTCCATATGTATATTATTGTGTACCGCTCTCGCCTTCTTTCAAGAGAGTAGAGTTCCAGGGATTGTAGTCGAGACCAGTAGTCTTCACCTTCCGTTTCCTCTATCTTAGACGTAAAAGTCCTTTGTATAGCTTCAATGCTCGCAATGTCTCTTTTTCTGTGTGGGCTTGTGAGTACTGAGCAATACTCAATTATTGGTAGGACTAGACTCTTCCATAATTTGAGCATGATG
>JAJOZX010005594.1:295000-307500 GCA_023014485.1 Bathynomus jamesi
GCGATCAGACCGATCCCTCACGATGACACGATGCCGATTCCGGTACCTCCACAGCATAGACTCGATTATTTAGAAGACGAAAGGGAATCCGACGAAGGTGCGATTGGCGGAGATGCGGGACCTTCGGCCGACCTTGACTACACACCTGACGAAGAACAATCGGAGCCGGAGAGGCTTACCCAAAACGAGTTGAATGACCTCATTAGAAATCTAGCCCTCTCCAAAGATAAATCAAAATTTCTCTGCTCGACACTCGAGCAGAAACAATTACTTGAGAAGAACGTCCGAGTGTATCACTATCGAAAACGAAACCCTGATTTGGCGACATTCTTTACAGTAGACGGTCCGCTCTACTATTGCCATGATATCAATGGACTTTTCGAGAACTTGTCACAGGTACATACACCATCTGAGTGGCGCCTCTTCATTGATTCCTCACAGCAAAGCTTGAAAACGGTTCTCCTGCATAACGGGAACTTAAAGCAGTCCATCCCGATCTCCCACTCCGTTCATCTAAAGGAGACGTACGATAACATGAATATACTACTCGAAGCAATCCAATATAGCACTCATCAATGGAATATCTGTAGTGATCTCAAAGTTATTGGTATGTTAATGGACATGCAAGGAGGGTTCGCGAAATACTGTTGTTTCCTATGCCTATGGGACAGCCGTGCTACTGCGGATCATTACATCAGACGGGACTGGCATCAAAGAAGCACATACGAGCCAGGAACAGGCAGTGTCCAGTGTGTTCCTTTAGTTGATCCAAAGATGATTTTCCTGCCACATAAGCTCGGCTTAATGAAAAATTTTGTGAAAGCGATGGGTAAGGCAAATTCGAGAGGGTTTCGATACCTTGTTGAGAAATTTGCAAACATCAGTGCCGCGAAATTGAAGGAGAGAATCTTTGTGGGGCCCCAAATCAGGGAGGTTCTGCAGGATAATGGCTTTGAAGAAAGCCTCAATGCCTTAGAACTAAAAGCAAGGCAAGTTTTCAAATGGATTTTTGGAAACTTCTTGGGTGACCACGAGTCTCTCGCATACAAAGATGGAGTTCAGAAACCGCTCGATGTACATCAAGAAATGGGCTGTCGCATGTCCTTGAAAATACATTTTTGACATTCGCATCTAGATTTCTTTCCCGAAAACCTTGGCGCGGTGAGTGACGAACAGGGGGAACGCTTCCATCAAGACATCCAGTCAATGTAAAATCGCTACCAAGGTTTCTGGAACGAAAGTATGCTGGCAGACTACTGCTGGATGTTGTACCGCGACGATCCGGACAAGGTTTACAAAAGAAAATCGTACTCGCAACGTTTTTAAGTTGTTGTACATTTCTTTTTATAAATAAAGTTGTACTTTTACGATAAATTGTGCTGAAAGTAACACCAGTCATATTTCGATAACTAGATGTGCTAGAGGAAACCCCAAAACAGATTTGGGATCAGCGTACAAAACTGGTCTAGAAAAGTGTGTATACATCTTTGATGAGGAAAAAAAAAAATCGATTTTGTCGACCAGTGAATTATGAAAAATAGTCATACAAAACATATATCAACGCAAATGCACCCAACAATTGATAAATTCTAACTAATTCTCCGATTTTAATTTAATCATCATCAAGATTCTAAAAAATATTGTACTTAAAATAGGTCATATTTTTCAAAAGGTCACAATTTTGGCCTTCCTTAAAATTTAGTTTAGCAAAGATAATGACTCTTGGACATAACTGCATTTGTAAAGTATGGAAGTGAGAAGAGGTGGGAGTGGGTGGAAGAAAGCAGTTGATTAAGGGCAAGACTAGATAAAATCACTCTTCACTGCCGAACTTTAATTAAAAATAACTCTGTTCCCCCACTCCCAAAAAATGTTGGATACCCCTAATCTACGAGCGAACTGTTTACGGAATTTGCTTGTAACCTAAAATTGAAGGACATAATTTTTTATTAAACGTTATTAAGCATCTTAATTCTATTAAGTAAAAAGGGATTTGAAATAAATATTTAGAAATTTGGATTATTATTTCTGAATTCAGGTAAATTATGGTTTTAATTCGCAGCTGTCAATCAATAGTTTATGGGAAACTAAAAAATTTAAGATTTCTTCGTAAATGACGACTATTTTATGTAAAATAATTTTGCAAGTTCATAAAATGAAATACCTCAAGAATGGATCAGTATATTCTTGTTTTTTTTAACTTAAAAATACTTTTCCTCGGTAATTAATTAATTAAATTAATTAATTTATAATATAATATATATATAATATATAATATAATATAATATATAATATAGGGTGGGGCACGGGAATCAAGTGTTTTTTGAATAGCTAGTAATCGGCCATTAGGAATGGGAGGGGCGTGCGGTAGGTAGCATTCCATTCCTGGGTTCATAGCATTTAACTTTAACTAACACTCACCTTTCTCTTTCAGGTGCCATCATGGAGCAGTGGACGTTAGAACACCGCATGTTCGCGTATGATCATTTTGTTAGGAGTGGCGAGTCAGTGACAGCAGTTCAGCGTGCGTTTCGCCGCAGATTCAACATTCATCGAAATGACTCTGTTCCCGCTCGTGACACAATCTTACGTTGGGTTAACAATCTTCGAACAGGAGGCTCAATAATGAAAACAAAACCGAAGGGGCCGCAACGCACTGTGCGTACTCCAGAGAACGTTGAAAGGGTCAGACAAGCGTTACATTGAGATGGTGAACACCTTTTTCATCCCTGAGTTACGAAGAAGGCGTATTGCTCGTCGACATTTGTGGTTTCAGCAAGATGGGGCCACGCCACACACCGCCAGAGCGTCAATGGCTGTTCTTCGCCCCTGTTTCCCAACCATCTCATTTCGAGATTTGGTGACATTGCATGGCCCCCTCGGTTCCCCTGACTTGTCCACATGTGACTTCTTTCTATGGGGGTACCTCAAGTCACGTGTCTACGAGGACAAGCCCCGTACATTAGATGCATTGAAGGAAGCGATCCGTCAACAAATCATCCAAATCAACAGAGACCTGCTGGGAAGAGTGGAGGCCAATTTTCGTAAACGCCTTCAACAATGCGTCGACGGCCAAGGACATCATATGCCAGATATAATTTTCGGTACATGATTATTATGACATGAAATGCTATGTTCTTACGAATGTTGTTCTACCAATATATTTTCTTTACAAAAATAAATATCATTTTCCTGATTATTCCAAAAACACTTGGTTCCCGTGCCCCACCCTGTATAATATAATATAATATATATAATATAATATGCGAACTGTGCTTCTGTGCTGCCACCCTGCTTAGGCAAACTCTTTCGTCTTTGTCTCTCATCTGGTACTTTTCCTTCCTGCTGGAAGTTCGCTTTCATTCAGCCTGTCCCAAAGAAGGGTGACCGCTCTCAACCCTCCAATTATCGTCCAATTGCTGTGATTTCTTGCCTTTCTAAAGTTTTTGAATCTATCCTTAATAGGAAGATTCTTAAACACCTTTTTTCTCACAATCTTTTTCCAACTCGTCAGTATGGATTCCGCAAGGGACGCTCTACTGGCGATCTTCTTGCATATCTCTGACTCTTGGTCATCCAAGCGTTGACGAGGAAGTAGATTTAGGCGTACTCGTATCTAAGGATTTAAAAGTTAAGAACCAGTGCCTGGAGTCTTGCGCAAAAGCTAATAGGATGTTAGGCTTCACAGCGCATAATTTTGAATTTAAATCGAAGAATATTATATTGCCCCTTTACAAGTCCCTAGTCAGGCCTCACTTAGAATATGCCGTTCAGTTTTGGTGCCCGTGTTTGCGTGAGGATATTGATAGGTTAGAAAGGGTTCAGCGACGCGCCACGAAACTAATTCCGTCACTACACAACAAGTCTTACGAAGATAGGATTAAAGAGTTAGACTTGTATTCACTCGAAACTAGGAGATTAAGGGGGGAGCTTATTAAAGTTTTCAAAATCGTTAATAAAGTCGATAACGTAAATTTTGACAAAGTGTTCATTTTAGATAATAGCAATACTCGTAATAACGGTTTTAAATTACGTGGCAGACGTTTCATTACTAACATCGCTAAAAACTTTTTTACGTTTAAAGTAATTGATAAATGGAATAATCTTCCCTCGTCCGTCTTGAACTCTACCAGCGTTAATATGTTTAAAAACCGTTTAGATAGGCATTTTAAAAATATTAACGTCGTTTAAAATAAAACAATTAGCAACAAGAGCTCTGGGGGGTAATGGTCGAGGTTTGAGTCCGCTGACGATTAATGCCAGCGTGTGATATGCCAGCGCGTGATAAGCCAGCGTGTGATATGCCAGCAATAAAATTATATTGAAAAAAAAATTAGACTAACACGAACTTAGATGTAGCTCTAAGTTAGTTTTTGTTATACACTTCATACTTTTTTTTTTTCTTATCCTTTCTTTACTTGCATGTCTGTAGTTTGCATGGTATGACAGTGTTTGAGTTAAGACTGTGTTTGTATGGTTTGTAAGCGTTCTTATTTTACTTCTTTTCATCTTTCACCCCTTTCCTATTCTCTTCGACTATTTTCCCGACTTGTCGGCAGTGGCCGGCGGATGATGATGATGAATCTTTCTCTCTCTTTTTCTGAGTGAATGTTAACCCATGAATGATAGATTTTGCTACTTACTTAACCCCTTATTCTCTTCTTTTAACCTCCTACTCTCTTCTTTCTCTCGGGCTAACCTTAGAGTGGATCTTAGGGTCTTTGTTAGCCTTAGCTTCTGTAGATCTGTAGATCCTCCTTTCGGGATTTCGGTGAAACTTTTGCTATTGCGTTAGACATATCGAAAGCTTTTGATAGAGTCTGGCACAAATCTTTAATTTCGAAACTGCCCTCTTTCGGTTTCTATCCTTCTATCTGTGCCTTCATCTCTAATTTCCTTTCTGGCCGAGCTATAGCTGCAGTTGTAGACGGCCACTGTTCTTCTCCTAAAGCTATTAACAGTGTTGTTCCTCAGGGTTCTGTCCTGTCACCCACTCTTTTCCTTTTACTTATTAATGATCTTTTAATCCGCACTTCCTGTGCTATTCACTCCTATGTCGATGATTCTACTCTTTACTTCTCCACCCGCTTCCCAAAGCGTCCCTCACATCAGTCGCTTCATGATTCGTGTAGGACGGCTATGGCACTCCTGCCCTCTGATCTTTCTGCTATATTTGATTGGGCAAAGAAAACCTTGTGGCTTTCAGTGCCTCAAAAACTCGGTTACGCCATCTGTCACAATCTTCCACACGACTATCCTCATACCTTCAACAATACACAACTCAATCCTTCCTCTTCTCTTAACATTCTTGGCGTTTCGTTTTCTCGTGATCTTTCCTGGAAACATCACAAATACTCTCTTTCTAAAACAGCTTCTACGAGATTAGGTGTGCTGTACCGCCTCCGCGGTTTCTTCACCCCAACTCAGCTGCTGTCTCTGTACAGGGGTCCGCCCCTGTATGGAGTATGCTTTTTATGTGGGGGGTGGTTCACCCCAAGCAGCTGTACTTGACCGGGTGGAATCAAAGGCTTTTCGTCTCATCAATTCCCCGCCTCTTACTGATTGTCTTCAATCTCTCTCTCTTCGCCGCAATGTTGCCTCATTCTCTCTTTACTATCGGTATTATAGCAGACATTGCTTTTCTGAACACACTAACTGCATGCCTCCTCCCTTAAGGAGAGCACGCAGTACCAGACTTTCGACATATTCTCATTCCTTTTCTGTCCATCTCTCTAACGCAAGGGTTAATCGGGATTTTCAGTCTTTCATCTACTCAACCGGTCAATTCTGAAACAATCTTCCTCAATCCATCTTTCCTCCTGTCTATGACCTCCCATCTTTCAAACGCGGAGTGTCTAGGCCTCTCGAAAACCGCGGACCTTGATTTTGGCTCTCTTCTTCTATAGGAGGGGCGGTTTTGCGGGCATTTGCCCTTGGCCCCTCTTTCCCGCATAAATTCCGCTCGAATTGTTCATTCTGACGAAGGACAAGCTTTTCACTCCACCTTAGATCTACAGTTCAGCGTGGAATCCAAACGACGCCCCACCAGCAGCCCAGCGTCTTAACCACTAGGCCACCCAGGGTACCCATTTATTTACCAACCACTTTCGTTATTGTGTGAAAGGATGTACAGCTGGGTTTGCTGCGCGCAGGCTGCCGTCATCGGGTCTCGATCCCAGGGCCCATGCATTCGTAGTCAGCGATGCTAACCACTATACCACCAAGGCGCATATATATATATATATATATATATATATATATATATATATATATATATATATATATATATTTCAACGTCGTTCTTTACGTTATTTATACTGCGTGTTCTTTGCAGTTGAAATGTATATATAGATACGGCATGCGGGAGGTGCACCCTCGGGGCATTGGTTTCTGCGCGTATGTAGAGGAATTACGACTTCTGATCGACTGAGGACCATGGTGTAGTGGTTATCATATCTGACCGGCAATCGGAAGATCCCGGGTTCGATTCCCGGGTGGTTACCTCATTTTTTCATTTGTTCGTTCTCTCTTCTCATCTTGCGCGGAATGTTCTCCTATACAAGCGTCGTTCTTTACGATATATATATATGGAAATTGCTATAATCTTATTTCTTATATTTATATATAAAAAAAATTCAATTATTAATTCGCAAGTAATTACTTAAGAATTATGAATTAATTATTTCAATTATTATTAATTGATAAACGGTTTTTCATTGTAATTATTCATAACATTCACTAATTAATAACAATTGAATATAAAAAAAAAAGAATACGATTGATTTAGTAAAGATTTACTAAATTACGACCGAGTTAATTATCTCAATTATCAGTTATTAATAAATAATTTATCATTATTTATGATAATTAAACTTTTTAAATTAATAATACTATTGATTCATAGTGAGGGAATTCAATAATTAATTTAATAATGAATGGAAAAAGCTTGTGATATATATATATATATATATATATATATATATATATATATATATATATATATATATATATATATCTATATATAATATCCTCGTATATGTGTGTGTGTGTGTGTGTGCGCGGCTGCAACAGTGTTTTTTTTTATGACGTAAAGATGTATAAAAGGAATCAGGTGGTTAAAAAGCCATTTATATTACAATGAAAAAAAGTATGTAATCATTTTGATGTGATGACAAATTTATTAATACTCTTTACATATATTAAAATTATCATCATTATTACTTTATTGTTTTTAATTATTAATATTATATTTCCACACTGCGATTAAGATCATGACGCAGGATCATCAATACTCATGATTATAATTATCAAATATGATAATGATTAAAACCAGTCCTGCCTTCAGTAAGAATTATCACGGTCATTATTATTATTTATAGTCTTTATGATCATGATAATTTTCTCATAAACATCCTCCTCACGATCAAAATAAACGAATTACAGTGATCTTTCATGATCATGATAAAGACTATTATTGGTATTCATTATAACGTGATAAAAATCTTGATCATAATGATTAAGCTACATTGTTGTTGATCATGATAAATATAATTACTTAAGATCATAATTTTGTCTATTACTGGTTTTCAGTAACTGATGATCATTGTTAATTATCGTAATTATCATCAGCACAACTACAAATGATTATATGAATATTATGATTATATTATATATATATATATATATATATATATATATATATATATACACTTTTCACAGTGATGAATAAATGGGTAATTAATGTATAGGGTAATTAATGATCAAGATTGCAACAATTAATTATCACTATAAAAATATTTTTAAAAAAATAGCATTTGTTTATTAACAATCCAAATGATCAGTAACTGATCCTTAGTCCTTGAATATTCATGATCACAGATGCATTGAGGTAAGAAATTATTACGATTAGATCTCATTGTCCGGGGGATCATCATCAGTAACCCCTAATGATTATTACTTATAATAATTACTTACGATCAATGTTTTGTAATTATTATAACACGCTTTCGAAGATCACTGAGAAACTACGTCACCATAAACTGGGTAGAGCAGTATTTAAAAACCAAGGGAAAAGTTCTTGGTAATTATGTCTAAAAAAAATAATAATACTGACGGGAAGATAGGCCTAGCTCTAATTGCCTTCATACTACGCGATTCTTCAACTATGCCTAAAACGCACCAAGTGTTAAGGAATTTTTTCCTCGATGAAATTTAATTAATCAAGAACAGATCTGATTATTCTAAAGGTAATTAATTGTTCACAGTCAACCGACCTCCGAGCTGTATACCTGCCACAACAGAATAACTGCATATATAGTGAAATTACATACCAGGTTGCCCATAAAAAAGCAAGCTATTGCTTTTATCAACAATTATATTTACTATTGTCAAGATTTGCTTGCTTTTATAACGATTTAAGTAAATAATTTGCTTTTATATGTAGCACTTCTATATGTGTTTATAATATTTGTTTTTAATATACTCTACTTATCTTTGGTGCACATTTTTCAAAAACAAAACAAAACAAATCTTAAAAGCAATAGCTTACTTTTTTCTGGGCAACCCGGTATATACTGTGTGTGTGTGTGTGTGTGTGTGTGTGTGTGTGTGTAGGAGACATATTTCATCTACATTTAACTAAATTTCACATGTTGTTTTACGTTCTGTTGTTGTTTATTTTTAGTTATTAGTATATTGTACAAACTGATAAAGTTGTGTATATAAAAAAAATAAATATAAAATTCAAATAATAGGTATTTTATAGGCCTAACCTTCCGGTAGTGACGCGTTTCAGATTTTCTTTCTCGTTAGGCCTATATACGTACAGATTACCATACCGATTACCTAGTAATACTTTACTTATAAAATCATATTATCAGTAATGGAGTAATTACCATCAATACATTTCACATTTGGATAATGCGATTGAAATCTTAAACCATTACTCAATAGAGACCACAGAATAAAGTTACTCAATAAGAGACCATAGAGGAACGCCTCTTTACACTTTTTAACCACATGAATGCAGAGCTTTGCCCGGCCTCGACATTGTATGGAAGGATTTTTAAATTTTAGTGGTTGTACCCAACACTACATTACATCTTCCGAACGCTTCTGAACTGCGTGCCTCCTCCTTTATGGAGAGCTTCCAGTACCAGATTTTTCACACATTCTCATCCCTTTTCCGCCCAACACTCTAATGCAAAGGCTAATCGGTATTTTCAATCTTTCATTTACTCAACTGGTCAACTCGGAACAACCTTCCTCAATCCATCTTTCCCCTCGTCTATGAGTCTATGACCTAAAAAATTACATAGGTACGTACACGCATGCGCATGGATAATTAAAATTTATCCTCTTTATAAATAAATTTATTACTTCACTGCACATTTTAGTAAGCAAATATTACAGTTAAATTACGGTTATTTGCTAAGGAATATCAAGAACGTCTCGTATCTCTCAACAACAGGTCTTGATATCGTTCTCTTATTTATTAATGAAACTATTCAGATTCGTTTTAACTTAGTTTCTTCAAATAATTACCCAATTAATGCTGACAACACTAAATGAGGGTTCGACCCCCTATATTCTGCCACACCTTTTCGTCTTCTTCTTAGTGAGGTCTCATTGATAACCCAATCTTGAATCTATTAAAATTTGGAGAGAAAATTTATCATATATAATTATTACTAATATTATAATTCTATACAAGGAAAAACAATCATTATTATTAATTAATATATTAAAATTGTCATCGACCCCCCCCCCCATTAAGGAACCCTTTAACGATAGATTTGTTTGTTAGGTTTAGTTATTAATGGGTGTATTTGAAATGTTACCAATTTGTACCAGTCATCCATAAAGGGTTAATAGAAGTTAGGATTGGATAAAATTGGAGGGACAAGTTAGTTTAGGTTAGGTTTGGTCAAGTTAACCTTTTAAGAGTTACTTTTATACGTACCGATAACGCTTAATAGATTAAATTGAATGGAGTAGATCAATTGTATACATATCACATATACAATTGTGGTACGGAAAAAAGTCGCAAAATAATTTCAATTAATTTTCAAAAAAGAAATTAAGTTTTAAGCTTTTGTTTTACGAGTTTTTGGTTGAATATTTTCTTTTTATAATTTGGGGCTCCATTTTCGACATTTTTTTTTTTTTCGATGAATTTCTTATTGGCCTACTTTAGGAGTAACTAAATTTTCTCGATGTAACATTTAAATGACAAGTTATTGTGAGTTAAATAAAGTTAGGTGAGATTAGATTAACAAAGTTGGGTTAGTTTATTAGTGTGTGAATAGAATGTCCCGTAGATCAAATGGGTATGTAGAGGTCTTCTATGTTGCGTTCATTCAGGTCTTTGAGAGGATTTATACCCATTTCGTTGACAAAACGTAACATCGACACTTTAAAAAAAAAAACTAACAACCTAACCTATGCTAGTATAACCTAACCTAATCCACAATAACTTGTCGATTTTTTCTGTCTAGTTGATCAGATATCGTTAGCTTGCTTTGAGAACTAAGAGCCTTAAAACTTAGTCTGATATATATGTAGAAAGAAGCCAAGGGCGAGTGCCCGCAAAAATACCCCTCTATACAAGAAGGAAAGAGGCACAATCAAGGTCTCTGACGCTCATGACGCCACTTTGTTTTTTTCATAAATTTTGAAAAGATTGTGTAGTGTGTAAAATGAATGTATGCGTATTTGTGTAGTGAGGAATAGAGGTAGAAGGGTGCGTTCGAGAACATGCTGGACTGCTCACAGGGTAACTGAGACACGGAAAACGACCAGCTAAAGGGGCAGTGACAGGAGAAACGAGAGTTCCAGCACTCCCTGTCTCTTGCCTAACGTCCCCCAAGGAGTACACTTCCCTGGTCGATTGTTGTCTAGTCTCCTCTCATATATACTGTATATATAAGACGCAAATTCGGGAGAAAGCCTATCACATGCAGTAAATATATATAAAAAAAATAGTTTCAAATTCCACAAACAGATGGAGAAATAGAAAAACAGAAAAAAAAAACTCAATTTTTAATTTAAAGTTCTTTAAAACTAAAGTGTCACGAGAGGTTAAAGCATATTTTTAAAGATTATCAAAAGAATAATAAATTCCCATGCCAAGATAATAATAATACAAAACGCCTTTAAATTGTAGACAAAAATTCTTTTGTTTAGAATTTGAAAGGGGAATTCTTCTTTCAAAAAACAAATCTACGTAAATAAAATAAGCTTCCGATAAACAAAATTAAAGAAAATCTTTAAATAAAATAGGATATTTAATTAATTTCAAAGAATTTTTAATTCTGGAGAAATTTCGTCATAAAATTAAAATAATGGTTTTTAACAGTGACATCGACCTTATTTTATTAATTTAGACAGACATATTGTCTATTATTGGATACTGCGTAAATTAATTCAAGTAAAATTGATTAATTAAAAAAAATACTAAAATTAAAATTTTAATTTAACTTCTCTCTCGAAATCTATCTATCTATCTATCTATCTATCTATATCTCTCTCTCTCTCTCGAAATATATATATATATCTAAGACACTAAGACACTAAGACTATTTTGTAATTAATTTTTTCTCAATTTATATTTATATTTATTTTTATTTCTTTATTCTTTTGTGACCTGTTTCATAAACAAGCCATTTGAATTTATATTGAATGTCGGCTGAAGTGCTATAAGTGTCAATCTCCCATACAAATGTTTGCTCCTCCCACAATTTTTTCTATGCTTACTATATATATGTATATGTATATGTATATATATGTATATATATATATATATGAATATGTATGTATGTATGTTTATTTTTGTAACCTATATATTGCCTTGATCTGTCCTTTCACTCCAGTGTTCCTGAGGATGTCATTAGACGAAAGCGCTTGAGCACCCCCTTGTGTTTCTTTTTCCTTCGTGGTTTTATTCATCATATATATATATATTAATATATCTCGCTCTCCCTCTCTCTCTCTCGAAATATATCTCTCTCTCTCTGTCTCGAAATATATCTCTCTCTCTCTGTCTCGAAATATATCTCGCTCGCTCTCTCTCGAAATATATGTATCTCTCCCTCTCTCGAAATATATGTATCTCTCCCTCTCTCGAAATATATGTATCTCTCCCTCTCTCGAAATATATATCTCTCTCCCTCTCTCGAAATATATATCTCTCTCCCTTTCTCGAAATATATATCTCTCTCCCTGTCTCGAAATATATATCTCTCTCCCTGTCTCGAAATATATATCTCTCCCTGTCTCGAAATATATCTCGAGATTTGTAGCTGCATTGCATAATATTTGTGAAAGGTTTTCAAATAATTTGAAGTCTAAAACAAATAGGTATGAATTATTGATATGTTAATGATATGTAATTGAAATGTCAACTCTGATTTACGACAGTAATATTGATAATTACAATAAGAACATTATTATTATTTGAATATATGCTGTTAATGGGCTACAATTGGGGGAAAAAAATATGG
>JAJOZX010005594.1:312500-324702 GCA_023014485.1 Bathynomus jamesi
CATTTCGTAAGGTATACCATGACTTATAAAGCACAAACTAGTGAGGCAATGAATACAGATACCCCACTAGTTTAGTAGTTATGTAGAAGGATGTTTGTGAGGTACTTTGCGAGTTTTTTAAATTGAAACACCTAGAATACTATCAATATACCTAGGTTAAGTTAGGGTTAGGTTACCTCACAAGTATATAATACAACCAACATTTACGTGTTTAGCTACCTTACAAGTCCGCGACAATCTTTAGGATACACACACAATTCATTGAGGCACCAAGTGCGTGTACCGACATTAGCGGTCCCCCCTTAGTTTAACTTGTTATTTATACTAGAAATAATTGATGTCGTGAAAAAAGGGAAATATAATAAAGGTTACGCTAGGTTAGGTTAGGTTAGGTTAGGTTAGGTCAGGTCAGGTCAGGTTAAATTAAGTTAATTTGGTTATTTATACTAGGTTAAGTGTCACCATTCACAATTAAAAATGTGAAAATATCGCAGTTTTGTAAAGTAGCAAAATGTGTGTGTGTGTGTGTGTGTGTGTGTGTGTGTGTGTGTGTGTGTGTGTGTGTGTGTGTGTGAAGTTGATTTACAGTATACGGTGGAGTGGAAGAGAAAGCATGTCTGTAAGACATTAAAAGTGGGAACAGTTTCTACCCATACCCTTACCCATCATACAGGGTGTGTATATATATATATAAACAACTGTATTAATGACAATACTAACTAATTTTGTACATGCGATTATGGAGATGAAGAATTAAAACAATTATTTTTTATTTTAACCAAATTTTGGAAAACGATCTTCATTTTTTTTTTTTTTTTGTTTCAAAAGAAAACTAAAATTGTAGAAATTTTGTTTAAAAAAAAAAAAAGTTCAATTTTATAACATTTATTAACGTGTTAACCTTTTTATTTAAAACTATGTTAATTTTAACATGTTCAAATTAAGAACATTTTGAACTATAAACAGTAAAAATATAAAAAGGGTCTTTATGGGAAGAATGCATAGAATTGATTCTGACACCCTCACCTTTTGAATGTCCTTTAATATACACACACAAAGGGTTCGAGCCCCAAATACCCCAATATTTCCAAAATAGTATAGTAAGGGCATAAAGACAATGCAAGTTTGTTTGCACAGCTCGGAAAATAGACAGTTTTTTAGAAGAATTTTTTATTTTTTTTTTATATATCGTCCCCGACACGCAATATTTGGAATAAAGAACCAAGAGTATCCAAATTTTAATTAAAATTTTTGATGTATTTTAACCTTGAGCTGAAAATTTTAGAATTAATCAATTTTTTTTACTATTTATTTACAATAATTTTCCTTCAAATTATTCTTATATTTTTGTATGAAACTTAGCGTCGTACTGTCCAATCCATACCCAAAAAATGAAGAGAGACAATTTGCGATTTTGTATAATCTCATACCAAAATATTGCATATAGCATTTACCTGAGAAAAAAAAAAATTCTATGCAGATTAATATATATATATACTCGTATAATCCTTTCACGCGATTTATAAGAACTACTTTGAGAGAGAGAGAGAGAGAGAGAGAGAGAGAGAGAGAGAGAGAGAGAGAGAGTTATAAGGAAAAGAAGTACCTCAAAAGGCCTTGCGGCCCATACCGAGGAGGTACCAATGGCAACGGGTGCCAGGGAAAATTTTGTGAAAGTTTATTTTTCTTTCAACTATCCTAGCAGTAGTAGAAAACTGGATAGAAAAGTAGAAGGCTCTCTCCCCACCCTCCGCTCCCTCCCTGCCAGAGGCAGGTACGGAAAAAGGTTGAAGAAAATACCTTGACCCTGGAAAAAAGAGAGAGAGAGAGAGAGAGAGAGAGAGAGAGAGAGAGAGAGAGAGAGAGAGAGAGAGAACACAAAACTGAAATCTGTGAGAAAAAAAAGAATGAATTTAGATAAAGGGCATCAGGATATAGCTTGGTATATAAATATATACGAGGGTATAAGGGTATTATGTACCCTAAACACTAAATAAGGATTTAAAAGTATTAACAATTTAAGATAATCTGAGCCAAAACTAAAAATTATTAAAGCAAGTTGAAATTAAAATTTAAATGCATGCATTTGCTTGTGACTAATATATATATATATATATATATGTGTGTGTGTGTGTGTGTGTGCGTGTGACAATTGTTAATATTATATACATTTATGAGCGTATTATAACAGTGGAGGTGTGTACATGTACGTCTAATAACTGTACACATAGACCAATTTTGTGTGTACGCTGTGGAAGTCTGAAAATGTTTGTTTAGTGTTCTTAAGTGTCAAATTATGCCTTGTCCAATTTGCATAAATTTATATCTGCCAATTTTAGATTTAAAATGCCAATTACATATGCCTTGTTCGGTGTACAGTATATATATATATATATATATATATATATATATATATATATATATATATATGCTTTGTTCGGTATATATACAGTGTGTGTGTGTGTGTGTGTGTGTGTGTGTGTTCTTGGCTATCTTACAAAACAGCAGCATTCTTTAGGATAACGTGTCCAGTTCCCCGTGATACGAATATGTGGGTAGCGACATTATCGGTGTCCCCATAGTTTCAAACATTTTGTTTACTGAAAATCATTCAAAAGCATGATTCAAATGGATTAAGTGAAAATTAGGGTGGTTGGTTTGCTTTGGGTTGGTTTGGGTTAATTTAGGCTTGGTTAAGCAAATTAAGTTTAATGTCGCGACCCACAAAAACGGAAATTTGAAAATGTCGTGGTTTTATACGGTATTCACAGGTGTGTGTGTGTGTGTGTGTGTGTGTGTGTATGCGTGCGTCTGCGTTTTTCATAAAATTTATTCATTTGAAAAAATCTAAAATTTCAAATTTTTACCCAAAAAACAAATTTTACAATAAAATAAATTTTAAAATAAGGTTGATTTTTAGGCGTTTGATGATGGAACGATGTTTTACAGAAATCTTGTAAATAAATTTAAATGAAAACTACCTATTTATGTATTAAAAAATATACAAAAATATTTACTATTTTTTTATTTTTGTGATATATATATATATATATATATATATATTTTTTTTTTTTTTTTAGTTCAGGAAGAACCGATTCGCCTCTATTTAAAGGGCATATCTCAGCGGAAAAACAAAGAAAAAGTGAGAGGAAAGACAGAGGAAAAAGAAAGGGTGGAGGGGACAGTCGAAGTGGAAAAAGACCAAGGATGACAAGGACTGCAGGGTCGAGCCCCATCATCCTTGGGTGCTAGGGCCGGGAGGGCGCACGTGAAACCTCCAGGAACAAGCACGTACAAACGAGCACAAAGAGCACTCAAGAGCACGAGCTTAGAACCCCCTTGCGGGGATATATATATATATATATATATATATATATATATATATATATATATATATGATGAATAAAACCACGAAGGGAAAAGAAACACAAAGGGGTGCTCAAGCGCTTTCGTCTAATTCACAGGTGTTCACTCAGTGTTCCTGAGGATGTCATTAGACGAAAGCGCTTGAGCACCCCTTTGTGTTTCTTTTCCCTTCGTGGTTTTATTCATCATAAATATTTTTCACGTGTCACTTTCGTGAAATAATTTTCATATATATATAATATATATATATATATATATGGGATGAATTTCACAATAAAACACGTGAAATGAATAAATGCTGCAAACCCACCTGACGAGGTGTAGCTTTGAATACACGAAAGGCCTTGGAATCGTTTTTCTTTTTCCTTGTGGGTTTGCAGCATATATATAATATATATATATCATCAAATTATAAAGAATTTATGCTAATTTGATATTATTATTATTAAAAAGATGTTTTTATAATGTAAATTACTATATAAACCTTGTAAGAAAATCAAAATAAGGTAATATAGGCTGGAATATGTTATATGGAGTCTGACATTATATATATTATATATATATATATATATATATATATATATAATATATATATATATATATATATATATATATGTAATGTTACGCCCCATCCGTGAAATTGTCCAGTTCATGAATTGGATGAAACTTAAAATTTCATAAATAAATACACAGACATTTTTTTTATGACAAACCACAGGGTGTCCAGGAAATGAGTCCATTAATTAAGTTTAGTTAGTTCTCTTGTAGTTTTTGCGAGCATAATAATATTCGACGATTCTGGTCAAATGAAATTCTGAGAACTTTTTTCCACCGAGAAATTACAACAGCGATTGAAAGGAATGACAATGACGATAATAATGATGATCACTGATGATGTTTTGTGACAGTTGATAACATTAACATTCACTGAAGCCGTCATCACACTTTCCAGGTGTGTGAATTAACACTTTTGAATACTGTTTTTTCGATGTTAAAATATTCTTTGAAATTTTATATATGACCAACCAACCGAATCGTTGAATCTTATCCTAGCAAAAGCTAGGATAGATCTAACCAAGCCATAATTGCTATACTACCCAACCTATAACGTATTCCTAACCGGGTATTAAGGTACGCCTAGCCCGAGCATAAGTATATACGGTGTGTCCCACAACACTCGTGAGGAAAAGGCCTCCGCCTTTTCCTCACGTGTGTAACTCACTTCTATATTAGCTATTGCGTGTTCTTCTACCTCCAACCCCCCCCCAAAAAAAGTCCCAAAACGAGACCTCATTTTGAACATTTTAGTTCAAATGCATTACTTTTGTAAATTTAATTTAAAATAAATTTTCCGACGAGACTGGACTTATGGGACACCCTGTATGTGTTATATATAATATATATATATATATATATACACACGGTGTTTCAGGTCGACCCTAGAAATATGGAAACTGCTATTGGTATTTGGAAATAAATTTGTATTTGAAGTTTGTCATAGTAATTCCGCTAATTTCCATATTTCTAGGGTCGACCTGAAACACCCTGTATATTAGAAGATGGGTCTTATTATATATATATATATATATATATATATATAGAGAGAGAGAGAGAGAGAGAGAGAGAGAGAGAGAGAGAGAGAGAGAGAGAGAGAGAGAGAGAGAGAGAGAGAGAGAGAGAGAGAGAGAATTAGAATCTGCCAAAGCAACCACCTTTGCATAGTGTCCACCCAACTTAATACGCTATATTTTTGTTTCGAAAAAAAATCATATATTTATAATGTACTTTTTCTCAGTAACCACCTGCATATTGTGTAAAGTGACCGATTTTACCCAGCTAAAAATAATTTCCACCCAGAATATAATCTGTTAAAGTGACCAATATTTTCCGGATAAATTGTTTTCATCGTTAAATAAATATAAAGTTAAAACGATGGCGTTGCTGTACCAATTTTTATTTTTTTTTTAATTCGGTATAATAATCTTTTTTGGAAATCAAACGTGTGATTGAAAAAAGCTGGTAAGTTTATTAGCTATCTTGTGTGAAATACAATTTTTTGATAAAGTGATCACTTTTGTTCGGTCCCGATAGTGATCATTTTAAAAGCAGGTTTTAATGGCGCTCATACATATTCGTACAGAGAAATATTTCATTTATTTTACATTTCTTTTGTACCACGCGTAGAATAGTTATCATAAGTTTACAGTTCGTTTGGAAAAATTTAACAAAAAAAAAAGTTACTTTAACTCCAAATAAACATCAAAACATCAAAATATTCGAGGAAAATAATAAAAAAATGTTAAAATGCAAAAGTATTCCTACATTTATTTACAAAATTATTTAATACTTTTTTTGTCCAACTTTTGCTTGAATGACTTCAATGATTCGTTTTGGGTATTTTTCTACGAGGTTTCGACATCTCCCAGTAGAAATTTTAGCCCATTCTTCTAAAGAAAATTATTGCAATTCATTCAGATTCGAAGGGTTTCTCTTTCAGACAGCTTTTTTTCAAATCACACCATAAATTCTCGATTAAAATGAGATCTGGGCTTTGACTAGGCTACTCGAGAGGCTTGAAATTCTTTTGTTGATGCCATTTCATGGTGCCCTTACTTTTTTGTTTTGGATCATTACCTAGTACCCAATTGCGACCCATTCGCAACTCCCAAACTGAAGGCAATACATTTTTTCTAAAATTTCCTGATATTTCTTCGAATTCAAGATTCCATTGATGACGACAAGCTTTGAAAGCCCTGCACCAAAAGCACTAAAGCATCCCCAAGGAAGTAAACTACCACCACCATGTTCAACCGTAGGAAGGATGTTTTATTTTCCTCGAATATAGTATTTGGTTTTCGCCAAACATGTTGTTCGTTGTTCCCGAATAATTTCATTTTGGTCTCGTCTGTCCAGAGAACTTTCTTCTAGAATGCAAATCCATCATTTTGATGAACCTTGGCGTACTTTCAACGAGTTTCTTTGCGCGCTTTTCGTAGGAAATGTTTCTTTTGTGTAACTCTTACATGCAGGCCATTCTTTCTCAATGTACGACGTACAGTTGAGGGATGGACATCGACTTTAGACAATCTTAACGTTTTGCAAATATCACCCGCAGTCGTTCGTGGATTCGCAGCAGCCATTCTTTCAATTCGTCTAGCCGTACGTTCTGAAATCTTGCAAGGTCGTTCACACCTTGGTAGAGAGTTTTGATTGTTCCAAAGCCCTTCCATTTCTTCATAACTGCAACAACCGTTTTAAATGGAATTCGAAATTCTTCTCCTTTCTTCCTGTAACTCTTTCAACCAAAGTAAAACAAAAATATACAAATAGCACTGATTTTTGTAAACTTTATTCAGGATGCAAATGTATAGAGCATATAGGGCCCGGGGTAAAAACGTCCCTGCAGACGGCTCTTCACTAGGACGACCCTTGTTTACTAATGACTCGTACAGTCACCCATCTTCTATGAAGATTCATCGAGAAAATTCTAGAATTCAGAATTGCCAACCAGTCTCTAATCAATAAACAGTCAACTACTGACAAAAATTTTAAATTCTTGAAGCTAAAAGGTGGACGGATAAAATATTAAATAATTTTGTAAATAAATGTACGAAAACTTTGCATTTATTATATTTTTTTCCTCAAACTCTTTGATCTTTTACATTATATGATGGAATTCAATTAAATTTTTTTTTGTTATTTTTTTCAAAATGAACGGTAAACTTTTCATCAGTATCCTATGCATGGTACAGAAGATAAAGGATGAATATAACTTAAATATTTCTTTGTACGAATATTTATGAGCTCCACAAATATATATAATATATATTATATATATATATATATATATATAATATATATATTATACACACACACACACACACACACACACACCTTGGTTTTGCTTCCGCCCGAATTGTTCATTCTCACGAAGGTCAAGCTTCTCACTCTACCTTAGACCTACAGTTTGTCGTGGAATCCGAACCACGCCCCACCAGCAGCCCAGCGTCTTAACCACTAGGCTACACCAGGGTACCCATTTATCTACCAACCAATTTTTTTATTGTATGGAAGGATGAACAGCTGGGTTTTGTTGCGTGCCGCCTGCCGTCATCGGGTCCCGATCTCGGGGCCAATGGATTTGTAGTCAGCGACGCTAACCACTACACCACTGAGGCGCGTATTATTATATATATATATAATATATATATATATATATATATATATATATATATATATATATATATATTCAAAATTACATTTAAGTTCAGGGCAAATTTAACTTTACATTCATGCGATAAGTGTTATATCGCATAAAGACTAAATTCATATCGATTAACACAAAGGTTTCAACCGTATTGCTAACTATCCAATTTCATTTGTAATAAAGATCAAAATTATATAAAATGTAATGGTAATTAAACCTTATTGCTAAGCCCCCATGAGGGTAATAGAGTGTTCTGAAGCGATAAGGTTCAAAATAGTATGAATGGCAAAGGGACTTTGATCTTAATGGCCAGTAAAATATCTAAATCCTTCCCCCCTCTTCCCCCTCCTCTCCTCCAAGGAGGGGGGTCAGGACTTACATTTCATTAAGTGAAGAAAAGCTTTCGATTTACGTCCGTTCGTCTACTTTCCGCTTGAAATTCTCTCCAAGAGGTTCTCACACACTCTGGAGGCATGTGGCTATATACAAGCTTTAGGCTTTACTGGGCTCCCACTCTACAAAATGAACGCGTGAAACTAATATATATACATATGGTTTTTCATATTTCTGGAGACACTGGAAATATGTAGAAAGAGTAACAACTTTATGACAGTTTTATTTCCAACATACTATTACAAAAGGTATTAAAATTGTTCACCCTCAACTTCAACACACTTCATTACTGGGAACTAGTAAGCTTTCTGAACACTTCTGATTGTCTCAGCAGAAATTCGATGCAATTCCAGTCTTATCTTAACTTCCAAATCCTCAATTGTAATGAAATGTGTTGAAATTGAGGGTGAAGTATTTGAATACCTTCTGTAATAGTATGTTGAAAATAAAACTCAAAGTTGTATTACTCTTTCTACATATTTCCAGACATATGAAGCACCCTGTGTATATATATTTCACGAGACTATGTTTTAGGGTGAGAGCCCAGTAAAGCCAAAGCTTTAAATACCAATAGTCTAATTAATAATTATATATCCGATGTTAAAATTATTGTAATATCGTACAAACTAATATTTATTTTTGTCAATAAAGATTGTCCATCAATTCGGAATTGTGTAATTCGTATAACTTACTGTATAATTCCTACAACTTATTGTCTTATAATTCGTTCCCACAAAATCCTGTTTGAGGGTTGCCCAAACTCTCCCAGTTCATATGAAGCTTTGCTTTCGTCTCCCCTTCAAACCCTTGTAAGACTTCACAAAGTTCCAAAGCCCAGAATCCATCTAAGTGATGGAAGTTTTTCTTTCAAACGCGTCGTTTTTTGGGGTATTCTTCTTATAAATCATTACCGCACTAAAGAATAGGGTATAAAAGGGTAGGAAGGAGTATTATAGATTATTATTTCATATATACTGCATATATTTACCCCCGTATGCAGTATATATATGAGGACGAGGGTATTATATTGTGGGCAAAGATAAATAAAGTGATTACTAGGGCAGTCAAAACTTGACCGAAAAAATTAAGAAAGTTGACCTTACGAATTGAAAAAAATTACTTATAAAGTTGCCTTACTTTCAATAATAAAAACGATACTTAATTACTTATTCTTGCTCTTCTACATTAGTTGAACCGATTGTGGTAAATTATGAAGTATTTACCGACATTTTCTGGCAAAAAATTGCGATCCTTACTTAATAATTTATTAAGCATGGAGAAAGATCTCTCTACAGCGGCAGTTGTTGGTTGACATTGCAAAAGCTGACCATAAAACTGTTCGTGAGATTTCAGGTCTACTGAGGTTAATTATTTCACAAATACCATTTGTCTTAAGTCTTGTTTCAATGTATTGTTTGACTGCACACATATCTTCGCCAAGGTTGATAGAAGAAATGGTTTCATGCCTCTCTAATGGTGCAATCAGATGCTTCCATCCTAGTCATTAAGCTAGCAATCAAACTATAATTCATTTTGATTGACATTAGTTGCTTTGGCAGTTTTTCATTAGCAACACTCTCTTAGCCTTCTGAACAATGATTCCTTCATCTTCAAAATTTTCCACAATTGTCTTCACATTTGGAAATTGTCTGCATAATAAAAAGCTTTTAGTTATTTTAATTATTTATTCCAAAAATTGACTTTATTTACCTCATTGCTATTTTTTGACCTAACAGGTAAAAGTTGACTTTTGGTTGACCTATTAACTTTGGTAATATACCCCCTACAGGTGTTTTTATTGCATTTTCAGTCGTTTCAGCGAAAAGTGCCCCATAGGAAACAATTTGGACTTATGACTTTTGACCGCCCTAGTGATTACATGCAATTTTTAAATACCAGTAGTTTGGGGTACCCGCTTTTAAATTTTTGTAAATTTTTGCTAAGTTTCGAAATTATTTCAACTTTTTCAGTTAAATTCTTCACATTTGATTTGGAGAACATCAGAAAAATTAACCAATGCCTGTAGCTCAGTGAGTAACACCGTTTTCATGTAAACGAAAAAGAAGACACTGAGGTTGAGGGTTCGAATCCCGATAATGCTGTAACAATAATTTAAGAGTTAGACCAATGAGTCGTATTAGTTTGGCCTGAACGCTATGCCAATTTTTGGCCCTCCTCACTGACTATTATGGGCAGAAAAGTGCTTAGGTTAACAGCGCAAAATCACAGTTTCGGGAAAAAATGTTCGCCTGGGAACACAATTTCTAAAAAACCAAAAAATTACTAATTGGTAATATTGTTCATTTTCGTGACAGGATTGAAAATAAAAATTCCCAGTCACTACTAATTAGTAATTTTTTAATGATTTTTTTTTTTTGGCTTTTGGGCGAATTCTCTTTCGAAACTGTTAACGTTAACAGTCCTCGTAATGAATTAAAAAAAAAACCGCACTGAAACACTGATTCAGACAAAGCTTGAGAAGCTGCGCAGGCAACCACAATCCAATAACAGTTGGTAGTTGTGAATTTCCCATTCAGATACCGTGAAACTGAAAATACTGAACCAATGGGATAAAGTTTTTATTAATTTAGTATTTAACTAGTTTATAAACCAATGTGTGTTTATTTATATGAAGTATACAAGAGGAAACGAATTTCAGGTATTTGTGTGTATGTATATATTATTTGCGTCTACATCAGTAAAGGAGTCCCTGATAAAGCCTATGTAAAAATCTACAAATTTCTACTACACACTTCTTTTCCTGTCCTTGCGAATATATATATATATATATATATATATATATATATATATATATATATATATATATATATATATATAGGGTGGCGCAAAAGTCGTGCATTACAGGAATTTTCAACGTTGATTATATTATTTTTTTTCTTTAGGTAGGGGATGGCTGCAAAATTAACAATAGACGAGAGGGTGAGCTTCGTTTTAATGTATGGAATACCAGGTACAACAAATCGATAAATCAGTACAGAATTTAAATTCCGTAAATACTGCGACTTTTGTGCCACCCTGTATATATACACACACTATCTCCATAAAAAGGAAGCTTTATTTAATTCGTATATTTCAAACTATTTTACGTGCATGTACGTATATAAATATCTACTACACAATGTTTACAATGAAATTTTGGATCTTTTCTCCAATGTATCATAGTTTTGGCTTGGCTATCATTGAATTTACAATACAAGATGGCGTATTCTACAACTCAACGTGCTGCGTAAGTGTAACTTGATTTTAAAGCACAATTTAGAGGAATGAGAAGCTCCTAGTAGACGTTCAATAGATAAACTAATGTAGAAATTTCGAAGATACTGTAGATATGAAAGAATTTGAAAATTCGTGTTGGTCGAAAGAAAACTGTAGAAGACGCCATCTTGTACTCTAAATTCGATGATAGCCTAGCCTAATTAGCCTAACCCAGCGTTTCTTAAACTGTAGGGGTGCGCCGCAAGACCTACTGAAAGGGAGGCCAAGAAGGTTAACAAAGAAAAAAATATAAAAGTAAAATTCTGAATATTTTCAATAATTTTATTCATTATTATGACTGAAATACCGGACATGATACGTAAGAATTATTTAGAAAATGTACCATACCGAAATAAAATGAAAATGATCTAATAAATGACCCAATCATTTTTAATGCCATCTCACACTGATTATGGTACCAATAAATTACACTCTATGAATGCCATTTGCAGTTGAAATAAGAGGTGAGGGCGTAAAGGACTGATCAGTTTGAAGGGGTGGCGTTGGATAAAAATGTTTTGGAAACTCAAAGTTTCATGAAATTTAGATGTCGTAGAAATTTAGATATCAAATACTTGTTACCTATGAATTAAACAAAGAGTGCCTTCTAGAGGGTGGGGGCACACGCTGTATGAGGATCTCCGAGGAAGAAGTGGCTTAGCGGCAAAAGTATAAAACGCCAGATTTGATTCTTCCAAATTTGGTACAACTTTAACTGCGTTTTCTGGCTTGTTTACGTTTGTCGCTTGTCCACTTCTTCCTTGGAGGGCCCCATATACTGTATATGTGTAGATGGAACAGATAAAACAATGGAATTGTACTACACTGCTCGTAAACAGTGAAGTTCATGAAGTATTCGAATCAAAGTACCTAAATAGTTCATTGTAACTTTATACGATCGCCGTTTCGAACCCCTAGTAACTTGAAACATTGGTTTCCTTTTTGATACAACTCTCTGGT